>OZ023211.1:44855502-44888969 GCA_963995525.1 Escarpia spicata | reverse complement strand
GGCATCCCGGCGTCACCGCCAGTGCTTCTCATTCCGTCTGTGTGTATCTACTCTCTACACCACTTAAGGCTCGGCTTACATTGGCGATGACTTTTGATTGTCCATCTTTTTCTTGCTGTACAATGATTGCGCCGAGTCCCATTGGATTTGCGTCGACGTTCAGAGAGGTGTTTTGTTCACGGCAAAGTAGGCATTGACAGCATCTTGCGACAGTGCATCTTTCATCTTGTTCAATGTATTATCGTGAATCGATGTCCAGTTCCAACTGCGGTCGCTCTTGGTGAGATCGCGTGACGGTTCCGTGATAGAGGCCAGACCAGGAATGTAGCGAGTACAGTAGTTTGCTAGACCAAAAAGACTTCGTACTTCTTTAGGATCCTTTGGCTGTTCGGCTCGCTTGATGTCCTGGATTTTCTTTGGGTCAGGGGATACACCATTGGCACTGAAGATATGACCAAATAACTCAAGTGTGCTCTTGTTGAACACACACTTGTTCTTATTCAGTGTAGATCCCTTCTCTTTGAGTTTTTTTGGATTGCATTCTGAAAGATTTCAGCAGCGGAACTATTGCCGAAATTTAATCGCTTGTTTCGTTGGAGACCACAATGCATGCTGAAAGTGGTTATGTATCGTGATGTAAGATCCAGCTCAAGTTGATGGTATCCTTTGCAGAGATCCAATTTCGAAAACACAATAGCACCGTTAAGGTCGCATAGGATGTCATCCATCGTAGGAGTGATGCGTCTTTCTCGTTGGATCGCTTTGTTTGGTAAGCGCATATCAACGTAGATTCGTACATCGTTGGGTGATTTGGGTTTTGGTACAGCTACTATGGTGGCGGTTCATCAACTGCTTCGACGATATGAAGCTTTTCTAGTCTGACAAGCACTTCTTCTACTTTGCGCCTCAGGTGGAATGGGATTCTGCGATAACTTTGTGCGGTAGGTTTTACTTCAATGTCGATTTGAAACTTTATTTTGGTCCCATTGAGCTTTCCAAGACCTTCGAACAGTTCTGGGTACTAAGAAGCGATGTTATTCTCAACTGTTGTGCTACTGACAGCATTGGTTATATGTAGCAAAAAAGTTCGGTGCACGTGTCATATCCCAGAATACACCCATGATTTTCGTTGATGACATAGAAGGATGCAGACATCACCTTCTGGCCTGACACTAGATCAGCTGTCACTTTCCCTAGAATTGGGGGTGGTTCTTTCGATCCATACGCATGTATGTTCTTGGTGACTGGTTCAACAACAAGGTCGGTGCATATTAGATCAAACGTTGATTTGTTAAGTAAGTTGACATTGGATCCCGAATCTATGAGGAGTTCCACACATTCTCCATTGATGGTAATAGTTCTGCGTGGATGTCGCGAATCACCTTGTCCGTTGTCAATGACATATAGATACCCATCCTCACTGCTGGATGAAACAGCAATCTTGTTTACATTGGGCATGCGTTTGCCTGTAAGCTGGTTTTGTGGATCCCTTGTGATTGTGGATCTGGTGAACTGCCTGGGTGACCCCCTACTTTGTCCTGTCTTTGTTCGGCAGCACCGAGCAAAATTATTGTTCCTTCCACAAGCAAGGGCATTGTTTTTTGTGCGGATATACACCACTGCAGTGGCCGCAGATGGAGTCATGTGTGGTGTCGCGTGTGATCGTTGACCTTGTTCGTGCCGATAATGGTTTTGTATGTTTAGCATACACTTTGTTCACCGATTCCCTTTTTTCAGCTTCGGTGATGCTTGCTTCCTGCTCAGCAGTCTCCATGGCTCGACCGTAGGCGAGAACCACTTTCAATGTTATTCCATGAAGGAATGAGCTACGTCGCACTTTGTTTGATTTACACGTTTGTGTTATTTGAGCTGTGATTTCGCTGTCGACGTTGACAAACTCAGTCTCGCGCAAATGTACGCAATCTCGTGACAAAAGTGTCTAGTGTTTCGTTTTGCAATTGTTCGGCTTTTCGGAACTCGTATACACGATACTTTGTCAATTTTACAGGTTTGATGTGGTTGGACAGTTTCGCTTTAACAGTTTCAAAGGTGTCATCGTCTTCTCTGAGTGTGTCATAAATGTAAAATACTCCCTCACCGGCATAGCCATAGTGCAAGAGGAGTACTTCCTAGCATAATTTGTTATGTTGAGAGATATTAGGAAGTTTTCAAATCGATAGAGCCATGTTTCCCACCCTGGTCCGGATGAAACTTGGTCTGTTATGCCAAAGCACGGGAATAATGGTAAGCTCGACATTGCTCTTATTATCGCCCACAATGCATTTTGAAATTTTCGTTGGACAGTCAGTGTGAACGTAAACACGGCACAAACGGGCAGGATAGGTTTCTAATATCCTCGTCTCCAAAATGTAGTATTTAACGGAGCATTTATTACTTCCAAAGTATGATATGGATGCATAATCATCAAGTCTGTCAAGAAATGTTAAGCTTCTGCCGTTCTTATCCGCTAGGTGTCACCATCATAATGAGTGCCACTACAAAATGTACAGGATACTACAGCATGTATCATATTACTGGAACATCACTCTGTAGCTGGCGGTACAATTTTGGGCTCGGATCATTGTGGATAACGGTGCAGAAATTTCGGAAAATACTCATAATCTATCCATAGACGTATATTAAGAAACATCTGTAGCCAAACGATAGTCAGAGAAAGTGTATTATTTTGAGGAAGTTAGTCGTATAGACTTTAGCCAAAGCTTCGGTGGGCGATAGTCGGGAACATCGAGCTTGTTGATATGGCTAGTGTACCGCGTATTCGCTAGAGCACGATAGAACCGAACTAAACAAGGCAATCTAGCGCATCCTCGCAAGCCAGGGCTATTTGCCATGCAAAACTAGCCCTGGCTGATCCCCTACGCGAAGTGCGGAAGTTAGCTGAGTCAAACTAGTAATTGACTTTGCCAGTCGCGAAAGCATCACCCGTGAGAACAGCGCAATTACCCGCCCCAATTTGAAGACGGATAAACGACTTCTGGGAATCCCAATATATAATGACCCGCTCGCCCATTAGCACGAACAGCTGAGCGGTATACACGGATTCAATGTTCTACCATATATGGGCAATAAGTTTGTTTTGCTTTGTTATCGTAACCACGTGCATTTATTTACTCGCAACTCTGATCTAGGTCAAGATGGCGTCGGAACCGTCTACCATATATGGGCATCCGCCATCTTAAATAAGTTTGTTTTGCTTTGTTATCGTAACCACATGCGTTTATTTACTCGCAACTCTGATCTAGGTCAAGATGGCGTCGGAACTTTGAATCCGTGTATTGTGTATTCGAATAATTGCTTCTATTCCTAAACATTGCATGTAACATGAGCCTCGGTTGGTTGAAATTAGTTTTATTATGACCACATGACCGGATTAGATCTACTGATCTAGTGAGCGATTTGATAGGCTGAGCTTAAATTCAGAGTTTCGCAAAGCGATCAGCCAGGGGTACTGCTGGCTGGCACTGACGTAATCAGCAGCAGCGACCCCTGGCGCGCGAGGATGATCTAGCGTAAAGTATGTGTGCACAATAACAGTCTTCTAACAGACTACATAGTAAATAGTGTAAACATAGTTGACTAGATCAACAAAAAACGAGTAAATTGCAACTAACATGGCGCCGTACAAACGCAAAGTAAAGGCAACGCGACATTTGGTGTGTGTCGCGTGTAGCAGTTTGATTAACTTTGCGATGTCCGGCTCCGATAAGACGTGGGCTGAGGCAAAGTTGGTATTTTTGGATGTCGGGGTTGTGCTCACGTTAGAAGTTTAAAGAAGGAAGTAGACGAGTTAGACGATATAGTCAGGGTGTTTATGGGAAACACAAACGAGGAAGGGAAGTCAGGTGTCACACTGAAAGAGACACGCATTGAACAAACTTTGCTATCGGGTATACTGCCGAAAATGGGTGGTAGGGAACAGTACTACCAGAATTGTAGAAGACTGTCCAGTAACACACTGCTTCAGAATTTGTGTATGGAGGAAGGAGTCGGCTTTGTAGACATGTGGGCAAGCTTTGTAGGGATTGAAGTTTCATTTTGGAGTGATGTGCTTTATCTGACAGGAAAGGAGCAGCAGTTCTAGGGAGTGAGTTCATCAGATGCATAGACGAACGCACAGGCACAGTTGAGTATTTAAACTAGATGCGCAGGGGATACGTAGAGCCACGTCAAAGGGATGGAACAAACAAATCTACAAGGAAAGATTTGCATAATATCCATGAAAATGAACTCGGATGTGTATGCTTAAATACCAGAAGCATAGTAAAAAAGACAAGCGATTTAGAAATCACGATAGCATCGATATTGACCCAGATGTAACAGGCATCACAAACTTATAGGCAAAGGAAGACATGGTAGATGCTGAACTAGATCTATCAAGTTATGTCATGTTTAGAAAAGACAGACAAGAGAGAAGGGGACGCGGGGTCATTCTGTATATTAAAGAATGTATACAGACATATAAAGTACGACGGAAAAGTGAAACAGATCACGATTAAACTATTTGGTGGAACATAGTTACAAAAAAGTCAACATTAACAATATGACTAGTATATTGTAGCTCTTGCATACAACAAGAGGATGATATAAAACTGCAAAATGTTATAAAGGAAACGAGGAAAGGGGAATGTGTTACAATGGGTGATATAATCACGGATCATTAAATGGAAATCACTAACGAGTGCTGTAATGTGAAAGTATATGAACCTCTGGGATCTGTTGATCACGACCAAATCCGTGTTAATATAATGTAATTAATATAGGTGAATTTTTGAGCAAACATTTGCGAATGATATAAATCAGACAGCAATAGTTATTTATGCTTATGTAAGGAGTAAACACGTTTCGAGATAAAGTGGGCCTACTTGAAAACAGCGCAGGAAACGTAATGTCTGATGGATTTCAGATGGCAGAGGGCCTGAATGAGTATTTCAGCTCTGTTTATACCACAGAAGATATCAGTTCACTGCCAGTACCAGTTACTAAATTTGAGGGGGGTGAATCAGATCATTTACAACAGTTGTTTGCTACTCCTGAAAAGACATAAAGGAAAATTAAGAAGATGAATGAAAACAAATCACCTGAAGTTGACGGGATCCCCCAAAAACTGCTTAAGGAAACTGTATAGCAAATCAGTACACCATTTGCTATATTCTTTAAATTGTCACTTAAAGCGGGAATCGTTCCATTAGAATGGAAAGAAAGAAACATTACGCCATTATTTAAAAGGGATCGATGAGCAAGACAACATACAGAATAGTTAGTTTAACATCAGTTGTATGCAAATTACTAGAAACATATATAAGAAACCACATGGTGGAATTCCTTGTAAGACACAAATTAATAAATTAATCTCAACATGGGATCTTAAAAGTTTGGTCTTGCCTAACCAATCCCTAATGTTTTTGGACGAAATTACAAAATGGGTAGACGACGGGTCACCAGTGTATGTTGTCTACTTAGATTTTCAGAAAGCATTCCATAAAGTGGCACATCGCAGATTGTTGCATAAAATTAAAGCACATGAAATATATGGGATGGTGTGATAGATAGGATAGAAAAATAGTTTGACAGACAGAAGGCAGAGGATAATATTAAAGGGGAGATTTCAAACTGGAGACCAGTTTTGAGAGGTGTGCCACAGGGGTCAGTACTGGGAATTATATCATGTTTAATGTATATCAATGATTTCGATGATGATATATCAAGCAAAGTATACAAAATTCACAGACAATACAAACGTGTTCACAAGAGTTAAAACAGGTGCAGAAGATGATCTAGCCAAATTAGTAAAATGGTCTGAAAAATGGCAAATGTTATTAACTTTTGGGAAATGCAAGACATGAAAGTTTCAGAGCAATGTGGAATTGTTGCTTCGAAGGGTAACCAAATACTAGGGCTAATTAGAAGAAATATCACATATAAGGACAAACAGCTGAACAAAGGAATAGTTAGACCTCGTTTGGAATATTGCATATAGGCAAAGAGGCCATATCGTAAGAAGGACATAGATAACTTAGAAAGAGAACAACGAAGGGCAATTATGCTGATTCCTGGACTGAGTTATCAAAGACGCCTATTAGAATGAGAGTTGACAACATTAGAAACTAGGAGACTAAGAGGAAACCAAATAGAAGTTAATAAAATATTGAATGGTTTTGAAGATAGTGATATAAATATTTTCTTCAAACATAAAGAAGGCAATAGAACCAGAGAGCACAATGCGGCGTTAGTGAACGAACAGTGTAGGTTAGATGTGAGAAAATACACATTCTCTCAGAGAACAATTTATCTGATGATTATGTTAATGCTAGCAGTGTGAATATGTTCAATAAAAAAATTGACAGCTATCTGGGGAGGGCGGACTATACGTAGTCGGAAAATTGTTGGACTCTCAATAAGCCAAAGGCTTCCTTGTCTGCATGCCGTCTGAAGCTTTTAGCCCTGGGCGGCAATCATGTTAAATCTTTTTTAATTTGTGTGGGAGACATTTACAAAATGCGTGATACTTTCGCCTCCAAGAACAATTTAGTATTGTCTGTGCTGGAGATTTGTATGATTGTCTCTACTGGAGATTTCTCTGAAAGCAGTTTCAATCTTCGTCAGCTTAAACACTCCAAATGTGTTTGAGTTATTCCTTTTATGTATGCTATTGGAATACATTATGTTGACTCATTGTGGTGTTTATGGATGTTTTTATGGGAGGAACACAAATTATGATCCATGCAACTGAAAATATATTTCAAACCACAAATGTATCCTATAACGAACAAACTACATGTTTGTTCTATATGACTAATTGATTAACCCACCTTACAAGGCTTGATACATTTGCAGATCGGACATCCGTCCTTGCCCAGCTGGAAGCCGTACTTACAATAGAGAGTAGGACTACACACGTTTGGTGGACAAGAAGAAGGCATGCACTTGGCCTCGCACTGTTGTCTGGTGTCGAACCTGTTTCCGTTGCCATTGCATCCACTGTAGACAAACTTGCGGCAGACATTCCACAGCTTATTGAAGTACCACCGCAGCAGACGGGAATGGCAGGAGCCCCGACGACGTGACAGCTGGCACACGTCAACTGCATCGAATAATTATATATAATATATGTATATGATATATATATATATATATATATCTAAGTCTATATACCCCATTACCTCTAAATTCAGTACCAAAAATCACCGAATTGCCTGTACATTTATATTACCTGTACATATACGTGTACAGGCAATATTTTAACCTTCCACACACATTTCTGTGGGGCAGATATTGACGTTTTTGTTAGTCACATACATTAAGTGGGTGTTATTTTGAGGAATTATGCAGTTTATTGTTTGTTGTAGCGTACAATTTTATATTTATACATTTTTCGAACTGGTAATTTGTGAGCGTATACTTTTTGTGTCGAACATTGCCTGTACATATACGTTTATCATATATGGTGTTATGCTAGCGTTATAATCGAGTGTATATTTGAGATTAGATCGCATGGTTTGCAAACTACTACCATCATTGAAATGTTGCGCGAATAAAACAGAGAATATTATGTGTTTTGTGTTTTGGTTAAAAATTACTGCGTCCAGAGTGTCGTTTATGTATATTTCATAGGCGAATTGTGCGCATGCGTCAGAATCTAGGTCACGCGTGAGGAAAATGGCGGAAGCGTCTTGTTGCCAAAGCTCTCACTTCAAATATTGATTTAGCTTTATTGTGGATGATTCTCTGTAGAATTTGACCAAACTACTATAGACATATTGCAAAAATGGTAGCGCGACAGATTATGCACCCGAGCAAAGAAGTAGAGTTGAGAAAGTTGCGGATTTTATGGAAGAAGTGGCGCGTGCCGAGAAAACCACCCACACAGGCACGGCACAGGGCCACAGACACGAGCGCTTGAGTAGTTTGTGCAATGTGTATACTGTACAATATAGTTATTATAATAGAAGAGTGCGCAACTTTTGTCGACGTTCGCAATGACCGCTCGCTATCTGAGTGTATTGAGACTAATTTATAATATTTTAAAAGTGTACATAATTTTTTTTTTTTTTTAATGTCAATATCAGTGTTCAAGATTACTGCTGGTCTAACTAATAAATAGCATATAAAAGGAAGATTGCTCCGGTGATAGCGACTACGTGTTAGCTTAAATTCCCTTAATGGCTGACGTGTTGAATATTGGTCACTATTCATGCTATATTTAAAGTGTGTTTGATTACCCAGACTGGT
The DNA here is from genome assembly GCA_963995525.1 of Escarpia spicata. Taxonomy (NCBI): domain Eukaryota; kingdom Metazoa; phylum Annelida; class Polychaeta; order Sabellida; family Siboglinidae; genus Escarpia; species Escarpia spicata. The sequence continues at coordinate 44,880,719 of OZ023211.1, read as the reverse complement.
TGGCTGTTGTTATGTTACCCACATGAGGGGTCATCTTCATAATTATTAAAATGTTCTCTAATTTTAAATTCAAATTAAGTTCAAATTTTACAGAAAGCTAGTAAGCCGGGTAAGATGACAACAGTCAACCAATTCTGGGTAAATGTTGATTGAGGCCATGTAAGTTAACCGTTTAATTTATCAATTGTGTAGAAATGATGATGGATTGCATTTCAGTGATTATGTATATATGCTACCTCATAAAATCTAACATAGACGTTTATCGGGAAACGTTAGACTTAGGTCGAAGACGAAGGTCCGGTCGCTTGTGCAAGCTGACATGATTTATTCCCATTGTATTTGTAGTGTTTAATTTATCACTTTAACTATTAGTAATATTGTTTTTTATGTCATTTATTATGAAAATGTTCCATATTATATTTTGAATCACATATATTTTAACATGATTATCCATAGCTGAGTTTTCCAAAACAACTTTTTGTTCGGCAACGTCTGCGGAGCGCTCCCTTCACCGTTCGCTAGACTTTACCGCTCATCAACATTAAGACCGAAATTGACTGACAAACTATAGCTATTCTATTTCAAAGGCCACACTCCACAGCAACTAACTGTCGTTGTCAGATTAGCAGTTGGGTTTTGGCTTAGGAAGTTAGGGCCTAACCTTCTCTGTATAAGTTGTGGTGTCTCACTCAAGGCAGGCTCATCTGAATCAGTGAATGACACTGTCAGTTGTCACTGTTACTGGCAGTGATGACTGTTGTCTGTAGCCAAAGCATGGACAGTTGTCTACTCTAGTAGAGTGTTTTTGGGCAGATTCGTATCCATAAGCCATAGGTATAACCGTAGCGTGGGGCCGTGGGGCCGTGGACGTAGAGGTCAAAGGTAAAGACGGCGTGACAACAAAACATCTCAGGCCTAGTCTTTACTTTTACCCCTCATAGACATATTAACAGTAACACAATCTTAATAATAATATGATACAATACATTTATAGCATCTTATATCCAGGCACGAGTCATCATCCATGCCCATGCACTGACTGACCAAACATGGCCAAGGTTCATGCCATGGACATGCCCAATCCCCTTATGGGTATGTGGCTCATATCCGTAGGCAGCTATCCGTATAAATTGCACTGTACTGTTTTTAAATTTGCCCTTTCCTGTAAAGTTGGCAATGCCATGCTTTGGCCTTTGCAAGGAAATTGCCATGACAGGTATATGGCTATATCATACAGAAGTTACCTCTCTTGCGAAGCCTAGGCCTGTGCCTACATGATATATACATGACTTCATGTGATAAAGACAGTATATATATTATGTTTAGAGAATAGTCATAACTTTGGGCACAGGACTATTTAGTCCACATATTGGATATCCCACCCAGAGCTCCCTGCATTTAGAGCCACCATTAGAATCATTTACTGGCCTTCCTAGAACAGTGATGGTAATTATGCTGTGTTATATAGGCTGTTTTTTACTGTGTTTCAACATACTTTAAAGTAAGTTAGCTTGCACTATAATTAATATCAGCTGCAGGATTGTATAACTAGTATGAATGTGTTTATCCTAAGATATTGGTAAATAAGCTCTTGTAGCATAAATAATGTACTTTCCCAGAAGTATCATTGAGTTATAGAATTATTATTTGTGTACACACATGAAAAAACAAATGTGTTGATTATACTAATGTAGGAACGACCCTACATATGAACCTGTACTTTATAAGAAACTTGACTTAAAAGCAAATGTATCTTTTAAATTCTCAATAAATATTGTAATTGACATTCTAGTTTTATTGCAGCTGACGGAAAGTCCTGCTAAAAGAAAACAAGATGCTCAGGTAAATTACAATTTACTCTACAGATTCAGTGCCCATGGCCGGTATCTGGACAAATGATATATTAACTGTACATTAATACATACAATGGCAAGACAAATTTATTATGTTTTGTAAATAGTTCCCACCTCAAAATATCAACTTATATGAATTCAAGAAAATAATGTTCACTAATTTAATTTTGTTGCAGGATTTGTTCAATAATTGGTGTTTTGTCCATAAGAATTTATCCTAAATTGGATTTTGTCCCAGATTCCCCATGGCCACATAGCCTCTATTCATGCCACTAAAATTTGACAGAGGTAATTCAAAAAGATAGCAGCCACTGTAGAATAATATGCATATTGTTATATTTTATGTCAATAAATCAATTTGTATACACAGGTATTGTTTAATAAGGTGTTGATAACATTTTCTAAATTTGCTTTGTATATTTTCCCAGGCATCTGTAACCTATGTACATTTTTCTGTTTGCAGAATCTAAAAAATAAGGTAAAATTGTATTAAATTTATTAATATCAGACTATTTGTAACACTTGGTATTCAGCAGCGATTGTCTATCATATGGCAAGAGCAACCTATATGTATATGCATTTTATAAAAACATTGTTGTCTGCTTAATTTAATATCTTATAAACACCTATGACGGGTGTTTTCTGCTTGATATAATACCGTATAAACATAATTATGATTGGTGCTCCAGACATTTCAGAAGAAATCTCCCATTGAACTTGAAGATACGCATTGGTGGTGTCAGTTGGGGGCTGATAACGACAACTTTAAGACCATCTCTACAAAACATATTTGGTATTTATTGTACATCATTCACTATTTATTCCAGCTGCTTATTCATACAACCATAATGAAATTAAATGTTTATTGAAGTCTTAAACAACATCGGTAGGCATACACCTTTTAAAGCAAATACAACAGGTGATTTATAACTACAGTGAAGAGAATCGCACCAGTGGTTTACTCAGGGAACTGTTGTAACATTACATGCTATAATCATGTATTTAATTTCGTTATGCAATGTTATAGACTGCATTTATTGTGTTCTGCCTTATTTTAGAGTAAGTTGGCTTGCACTAAAATCAATCATAGCAGGATGCATATAAACAATGCATTTTCTTCAGTGTGTAATAATAATAGGAAGGAAGTTATGTAATAATAATACATTACATTGTAATGTAATTGACCCCAGACCAGCACACATTTCATTTTGTCGCAGGATTTGTGCACTTTTAACATTGTGGGATTTTGTCTGTTTTGTTTATTGGATTTTGTTCTGGATTCCCCACGGCCATATAGCTGCTTCTGTTCAAGCCACCAAAATATGAACCCGAAAAGATAGCAGCAAAAATAGATTGAGCAAACGTCAATGCATACTTTTATATTTACTTCAACAAATCAATTTGGAGGCACAGATTTTGTGTAACAAGGTGTTGATAATATTTTGTAAATTTACATTTCAAGTGTCTTTTCGCGGGCACCTGTAATCTATGTACATTTTTCTTTTCAAGTAGAATCTAAATAATAAGGTAACTTTGTATCGTATAAAATGTATTAATGTCAATCGTGTGTTTGTATAATACTAAAATGTGTGCACATAACATTTGTAGGCTTTGGGATGTCTTCGATTGCCATACATTCACTGCAACCGGAGCGGTAGAGAGGTGATTATAATGTCTTCAGTTGACAGTTAATCTGTATGTGAAGTGCCCAAATTGCACATGGCTTAAATTGACTAACGTGTGACATTACAGAGCATCTTCAACTGCGTACTCCTCTGAAATGTGAAATATTGATCACCTAAAACCTCATAAACATGTTGCATTGTGAAAAAAGCTGAAAGTCCATATTTTGACAACCAATTTTATCCCACAAGATCCCTTATACAAATCCTAGCTGTGCCCCTGGCTAAGAGTGTAAGCCACGTGATCTTTGTGCACTTTAGGTTTTGTTTTTTATATTTTACTCATTAATCTGATAATAACTATTATGACATATATGGAATATTATGTAACATAAGTAATATGGATTTAAGGACATTTATAAACTAAAATGGCAGCGTAGAAATGCAAAAAGGCCTAAAATACCACCGATAGAACATGCACATTTTTTGTGGATCTGCAACGCCAACATGTATTTGAATACATTGAATTAATTTTAATTGTACGATGCTTCCTACAGGTCATATCTTAAAATGTTGTTTTCCCTTTCAGCTTCGGCCATACACATGGTGGAGTTAGGAGGAGACCATGCTAACCACATCATACATTGAAAATAGTATGACTGATGAAGAACGATTACGTGGTTAGTTATTGTATCAGAATCAGAATAAATTTATTACACAATACATATACGACGAATAACGTAACAAATGAAGTGAAAAAAGTAGTACAACTACAACTAAAGGAGCAAAACATTGAAACAAAAGAAAGAGAAAAAAAATTAAACAATTAAATAATTTTCAACCTGCCAGAAACAACATCACAACTAAAAACCACAAGACAACAACATGACAAAGAACAAATCCTAGAAATTTGCACAGAAATAGACAATAACTTTACAGACACTGACATCACAGAAATCCGACGGCTCGGGGAAGCCAAAGAAAATGCAAACAGCCCCAGACCAGTACTGATTACAGTAACGCACATTGACAAAAAACGCACCCTTCTTCGAAAGTTCCATCACATCAAGGAAAATGATAAGTTCAAAAATATATAAATTGACCACGACAAAACCAAACAAGAAAGAGAAGAATCTAAAAAGCTCTATGAAGAAGCAAAGAGACAGGAAGCAGCAGATGAGTCGGAGGGAATACCTGTACAGAGTGAGGGGTCCACCATGGGAAAGAAGAATAAAAAAGATAAGGAAAAGCCAATAAAGAGTACATATCCACCTAGAACAACAGATGGGAAAACGAACGTAAGCAAACATAATCTTAATGAGACAGGCAGCATTCAGTGTTTTTACACCAATGCTGACCAATTAAGAAACAAACAAAATGAATTTGAACAAAGAATCAAAGAACTAAAACCCCACATAATAGCAATTAATGAAGTAAAACCCAAAAACCCTAAATGTTCTGTAACAACACCAGAATTTTCGTTAGAAGGTTACATGTTATTCTCAACAAATTTAGAAAATACTGAAGGAAGAGGTATTATAATATATGTGCTAAATTCCCTGCATGCAGAGTACATAAACCTAGTCACAACTTTCAAAGAATGCTTATTTATAGAAATCAAATTAAATAATAAAAATAAACTTCTTTTTGCATGCATATACAGAAGCGATGGGGGATCTGAAGAAAATAATGTAGAACTTCTAAATATGATCAGATCAATATCACAACAACAATACTCTCATATCGTAATTACTGGAGATTTCAACCTCCCTGAAATAAATTGGAATCATAGGACGACCAAATCAAATAACCCCAACAATTTAAATTTCAAATTTGTGGAATGCCTTAGAGACACTTACATGGTTCAACACGTGTCAAACCCCACCATAGGACGAGGCACAACTAACACAAACCTGCTAGATCTGATTCTCTCTAATGACGAAGATAATGTAGGAGAATTAGAGTACCTTAGCCCTCTGGGCAAAAGTGACCACTGTGTACTCAAATTCAGTATAGTGTGCAACTTTATAACAAGTAATTACACTAAAAAAGGAAGCTGTATAATGTGGCAAACTATGATGCAATGAGAATAGAATGTTCAAATATTAATTGGGAAGACAAATTTAAAGACTGTAAGGATAATGTTAACGGTCAATGGGAAATCTTCAAAACAGTACTAAACTCATTAGAAGATAAGTATGTACCTCAAAAAATAGTTCCAAATAATAGAAAGGGAAACTTCCCCCTGGATGCTAATACAAGAAAACTAATTAGACGTAAAAATAGATTATGGACAAGATACATGGAAACAAGGGATGGAACAAAATATCTAGAGTATTGTAAAAGCAGAAATAAAATCCGAGCTCTAACCAGAAAGCTCCGAAAGGAATTTGAACGAAATCTAGCATCCCAGACCAAGAAAAACCCCGAAGTCTTTTGGAAATATTATAAATCAAAAACTACAATCAAACAAGGAATTGGGGAACTGAACATAGACCCCACCAACCTAAAATCTCAAACAACAAATGAAGATGAAGAAAAAGCAAATATACTTGCTGACTATTTCTCCAGTGTATTCACCAAAGAACAGTCAGGGCCTATACCAACCATACCTAAAGTAAACAATAAACATGCGATGGACAAATTAAAACTAACTGAAAATATAATACTATTGACGTTAAAACAACTTAATATAAGCAAATCGCCTGGCCCAGATGGAATAGGCGCCAGGCTACTAAATGAGTTGTCAGCAAGTATTTGTCAACCCTTAAAATGTTTTTTGAAACGTCGATTAAAACTTCCTGCATTCCCAATGACTGGAAAGAGGCTCAAATATCAGCAATTTATAAAAATGGAAACAAGAAACTAGCTAGTAACTACCGCCCAATAAGTTTAACAAGCATAGTATGTAAATGTATGGAAAAAATTATTAGAAATCACATTACAAACTACATGAAAGTAAATAATCTATTTAGTCAAAAACAATATGGATTTATATCTGGCCGATCAACAGTTCTACAACTAATCAAAATAATAGATGACTGGACTAAAGAAATGGATAAGGGCAACCACACTGATGTTATATATATGGATTTCAAAAAAGCCTTTGACACCGTGCCACACAAAAGATTAATTAGCAAATTAAAAAGCTTCAACATTTCAGAAGAACTGATTAACTGGATAGAATCATTCATCACAGATAGAAAACAAAAAATTTCAGTAAATGGAGATGAGTCTAGATGGAAAGAGGTAATATCAGGGATACCCCGTTCTAGGACCCTTACTTTTTGTTCTATATGTTAATGACCTCCCAGATCTAACAGATTCAAATACATTTCTATTTGCTGATGACATAAAGATATTTAGAACAATAACACATATAGATGATCAGGATGTACTTCAACATGATTTAAGCATACTAGAACAATGGAGCGACAAGTGGTTGTTAAAATTCCATCCTGATAAATGTGTACATATGGAAATTGGGAAAAATAATATTGGTGAAAGTAAATATTTTATGGCAACAAATAATGTCAAACATGCTCTTGTCACCACAGACAAACAAAAAGATTTAGGAGTAATTATTGATTCAAAACTTTCTTTTGATGATCACATCAACCAAGTGGTTAATAAAGCAACCAGAATGACAAAAGTAATCAGAAGAACTTTTCAATTCTTAGATACATACACTTTCTTGCCACTATACAAGACTATGGTTAGATCCCACCTAGATTATGCAATAACAACATGGTATCCATTTAAGACGAAACATAAAATAGCCATAGAAAATGTCCAGATAAGAGCCACAAAAGAACTACCTGGTATGAGGGACTTATCATATATTGAAAGACTAAAATTACTTAAATTACCCACATTAACATATCGTAGGTTAAGAGGAGACATGATTGAAGTGTACAAAATAATGCATCACATATATGACAACAAATCTGCACCAAACCTTCCCAAGTGGGAGGATGTGGCATCGTGATCCAGTAACAGAGGACACTCCCTTAAACTGTTCAACCAAAGAGCAAAACTAAACATAAGAAAAAATGCATTCCCGCTTAGAGTGGTTGAACCATGGAACAGTTTACCTGATTCAGTAATACAAGCAAAATCAATAAACTCATTTAAAAACCGCCTTGATAAATTCTGGTCAACCCAGGAGATATTATACGACTATGAAGCCCCACTAACATTAAACATTGGAACCGGAAAACACAAACTCTTAACACTAGACCCCGAAGAAGAAGAAGAAGATCTGATCATTGAGGAACCGAGAGGATCCTGCGATCAGAACAGTCCTAAGGTATCCTAAGGTAATACGTAAGGTCGGGAGACTCCCATTAAGATATGTAATATCGCTAGCGCAGGAGCCACTCCATAAATATAAACAACAGCAACATTTACATGATACAAATCAGAATATCAGATGACTTGTTATTATAGTTGATAGATTACTCAATTTATCAACATGCATACATAATACACAAATTTATTATATGTACTCGTGTACACATTGACGTACATATGGATACCTAGGTATACATTTCAATACGTATTACGAATTACAAATAAAGCAATTATAGATACGACAACTTGGTTCATAATTTAAAATAACAACTTTTTTTGTGTATGTTGAAAACCCATACAGATTGTGGGTGTACATTTTACTAATGATACTATTGCATTGTTAACTGTCTGTACTATGTTGTGCCTAATGCATTTTTTCCCAAATTCATGTTTGAATCTGGACATATTCAGATTATTTCCTTCATGTGTGCAGTGCTGATGAATATCATAGATGTGTGTGTTTGGAAAAACATTGAAGTAGTAGGGTAAAAGATTGTTAATTAATTTATAGTAAAATGTACTTGTATGTACTTGTATACAACAAGGAAGGGCACAGACCACTGTTAACTTTTCCACTGACAACCTTGTTAATGTTTTGTTAGATTATAAGAAAACTCATATTCAAAAATCTGAAATTTCAGAAATGATATGCTGACCAAATTTTAGTCAGTGTCAAGTACCTCCAGCTCTTTTAAAACACATCCATGCTCGTTGCCCATCAATATTTACCAAAATAGACATGACTCCCTGCACGCACGTGTGTCATGTAAATAAAAATGGCAAAAAATCACTACGCCAACTACACTCTTCCAAAAATACATCGTTTCACTGCCAATACATGCTAGCACTCATCCTGCTAGGTCTATTGCATTAATTTACCACACATTTCAAATATCACCAGTTACAAGGTACTGTGTTATTGCAATACAACAGGAAGGCTAACAGTGCTGTGGCCACATACGTTTTTTCTCTTATCTAGACACGTTTATTATAGTCAAGTGAAAAATATACAATGTTTATATTTGCATATTTTAAAGTTAATAAAATAACCACTACAATAACATTTCATGCTAGTATTTTTAATATTTAACACACATTTATTTCATGGGTATCAGACAGGAAAAACATTCTACCAACAGTTTGCATTGATCCGGGTGATAAGGATACTGCACCGTAAAGTTTGATGATGCATGAATGGATCGTATTATATACATCTGCTTCACAATTGTATTGTGTTACTCTTAAAATAATTTTGGAAGATTACACTGAGAGATGGTTTGACTAATTAAACAATACTATGTATTTAAATGTTTACAGTGATGCAATATGCATTTAAGCAAACCATACAATATGACACTGTGTGCTGTTGATTTACTGTAACAACTGTTGTTTTTGCTCAATTGTTGCACCAACATTTCTTTCAACAGGAAAACAGTGATAGAAGCCTTCAACCAAAGCAGAGTTATACCATAATAAAGACAACATATTTGTAGTCAAACCATGATGATATTGATGGCATGCAAGCCATAGTGGTATCAAAATGCATGATTGTAGTGATACCATTCAACACATGATGGTATTGATGGAATGTAACCAATGGTGGCACGGGTGGCATACAGGCCATGATGGTCTTGATGGTATGCATGCCATGTTGGTATGGATGGCATGCATGCCTTGATGATATTGACAGTATGCATCCCATTATTATGCACATGGTATGCACGCCATGGTAGTATTGATGATATGCAAGCCATGATTGTATTGATGCAAACTATGATTTTATTGATGCAGTGCAGGCCATGGTGGTACTGATGGTATCAATGCCATGGCGATATTGATGGTATGCAAGCCATGATTGTATTGTTGGTGTGCACGCCATGATGGTATTAATAGTATGTAAACCATGGTGGTATTGAGGGTAGTCATGCCATGATGACATTGATGGCATGCAAGCCAATTCTGATAAGATCTTATCGAAAGCAAAAAGTAAATTCAACATTGCCTTTCCTTTTGCATTCAGAATATGCTATAAGAAAATAATTAAATATACTTTCTAGAGCTTATACACTAATTAGGTATTACTGTTATAAAAGTACTTGAATTACATAAAATGTTTGGTTATGCAGACTGACTAATGTAGTTCTCAAATGCAAATGTCTGGCAAACTAGATGAGTGATAGAACGTAAAGTGCACAACATGTAATTAGTATTGCATCTGACGCGAACTTCACTACATGTTTGACCATGCCTTCTTTGCAGAAAATAGGCATAGATTCATACCAGAATACTATTTAAATAGCAACAGGCATGTTAGGTTACAACTGTTGATGTCAATTGGTTCAGCAAATGATCTGCAATAAGCATGTTACTATGACTGTGTGTAGCATACTACTGTCATCGTTTCCACGCCGATGCAAACAAATGCAATGGTGTAGTAGATCTATGTTGTTACCATCTCTGTAATAACGTATGCAATTCGACATTGTCCCGACGTCTGGTGTCAACGTTGTTTAGATGTCAGGAACCGACGTCGAAAACACATTGGATTTGAAAGTTGTATCAACGTCGGGTTCCAACGTCGATCCGATGTCAGATGTCGACGTTGTTCCGACGTCGGGTACCGACGTCATTCCGACGTCGAATCAACGTTGAAAACATGTTGGATTTGAAAGTTGTATCAACGTCGGGTGTCGACGTCGTTCCAGTTGCAGTTTGTATCAACGGCTAGATCGGTGAGCGTTTTTCTTGCAATGTTGTTTGTGCCATGTTTCAATCGAGTGTGCTTAATTGGGCTCACTGTGGAGCTTACGACGAACATGCAGGTCCTAAGCTGAAGGGGAGACACCCCACTTTAAAAGTTGATAAAATACTGTTTCCACCATAATCTGATAGCTTTCTACATTATTTGTCAATAATAGTCACATTTGTGACCATTATTTATACATACCTCTAAAACGTATATTTATGAACACATATATATATGTGTGGCGGCCTAGGAAAACCAGTCGAAAGTCGCCAGGCGTAATTGCCCGCAAACACGTCATAAAGTTGATTTTGCGTCAACGGGTTGATTTTGAGATTTCGCTGCGATCTTTTAGCAAACATACTTATTTATAAGTTCACCAAGTAGTTTCCTGATTACCTAAGTGAAAGTTGTACTTTTTTGTGTTTTTGTAACCGTGAAGTTCGTCCTAGGTTGCAGCGTTATAGAATTAAAAGCGCTCTAATTTGCGAACGCTTAAAACCTAGGACAGAAGTTCCCATGCCCATATATGACATACCGTTCGAAAGCTATTTACAGCACGCAGTTCCCTAGCAGCAGTACGCATGAATACGTTGGAAGAAAATTGAGTGCGCAGTGAAAGTTAACGGAATTTTATTTGGAAGTTGGATTGGAGTTGTTTTTGTGTAGTTCGATTAATTATTAGTTTAGTTTGATGTTGCTGTAGTTTATATCTGTACATATTTCTTAACAGTTTAACGTGTTATCGTACCGGATTTCGTTGGAAATACAGACTACGGGACGAATTTCGTTTCGTGTTTACGATCTTCGAAAAATCAAAGATGGCTGCGCCCATAACCATGGCATGGATGGACCGAAGACGGCGAAGTCGAACGGTCTTGCTCGGTGTTTCAACGCATTGGCATTGGTGAACATGCAGTATATCGCAAGTGGGGACATCGTCAACGAACTTGTGAATGATTAATTTGTGATACACCCGATCGGCAATGATGACAATGATTCGGACTTGTCTGATTCGAGTGAGGACGACTTTGACCCGGAGCTGGCAGAGGAAGTGAGCGGATCTGTCAATGGTGACAGTCAAACTGTTTATGACGACCCGAGGCGCAAGATGAGAACACAAACGCCTCTCTACATAGTTACATTTTCTTCACTACATTGGACATGGTGATAGCACTGGATATTTTGATATAGTATTAATACTGCAGCAAGAATTTATTTTGACATGAATTATGATGATTCCAGACACTACGAGTACTTTTTTCCTGCAATAATGTGTGATGGGTGCCCTCTTTAAAGTCTTGTAACTCTAAAAGTAGCCATCAGAATTTAATAATTAATTCTGTAAGCTAAAGATAACAAACACAGCCACATTTGCTTCACTGGATTGTATATGGTAATAGCAGCAGATATTTTGTTATACCATCATGAATTTTGTTTTCATGTGAATAATGACTCTCGACTTTAAAACAGATTTTTCACCTGAACTAATTTTTGATAGGGGCCCTCTTTAAATTCTTGTAACTTTGGTTCTGGTTGGAATACTTGAATACAGTAAACTGTCTTGAAAGTAAAAATAGTGTTGCTTTCCATATCTTGAATAAAAATACATATTATTTTTTGTCAATGTGACTGGTTTTCCTAGGCTGCCACACACACACACATATATATATATATATATATATATTGTTTCTATGAAGTAATGAATCCAGTTACACAACCTCCGAAGGCTGTTTACAGGAAATCACATTTCTAAAACAAGAAAGTGCAATATTAAAAACTGTGTAGAAATGGTTTGTGGAATATATTGGGAGTATAGTACAATAAATTTTAATTTACAACGGTATAATTGTGAAACAAAATCATTTATTCATCAGCTTAATATAAGAAAAATATGAAATATAAAGCGGTAATAACAAGTGACTTGTAAGTACACTATATTACCACTACCAAAAATAGATACGCGAGAGAAAAAATCCTAAAACAACAGTATAAATGACCCTGCAATCGTGTCGTTGTCGGTGTTCTAAGACACTGCCAAACTATGATCAACTTCATTTGTCGACACTCTTTTTCACTCGCTTATTTATTGTTGCTACCACGTTATTATATTTTATGCATTCTGTGCTTTTTGTGCCATCTTTATCATTGGTATATATTTCTTAATTTTCTTTCCAGAATCGTTCTCGCCTCTGTTTCTAGGCTGTCCGCTATTTCTCTACACTGGAGGAATCCAATATCCACCTCAATTTTGTTTTGTTAGTTCTTTCTTTACATCAAGTTTTGTTTAGCGCTTCTCTGTAGGATAGGGTATGTATTGTTGGAAACATTGATTCAGGTAAAATTGCAGTGAATAGTACCAATGATGTTTGGCTGGTTTAATGGAGCACGCGGATTGGTGAATCAAGGGATAATGAATATATTTAGTGTGTCGAAATTTGTTCACCAAAACAAAAAGTTTTATAGCTGGATAAAATATATCTTTGTCCAGAATTAAAGGGTGTGATATTCAAACGTACAAGATTTCAATCCTGTAATGAATATCTTGTTTCAACGAGTGTCGTGAAGAACCAGATGGGAACAGAGGCAGAAGTCAATAGAAACAATATATATATATATGGAATATATATGCTCATAAATATAAGTTTTAGAGGTATGCATAAATAATGGTCACAAATGTGACCTTTATTGACAAATAATATAGAACGCTATCAGAATATGGTGGAAACAGTATTTTATCAACTTTTAAGGTGGGGTGTCTCCCCTTCAGCTTAGGACCTGCATGTTCGTCGTAAGCTCCACAATAAGCCCAATTAAGCACACTCGATTGAAACATGGCACAAACTACATTGCAAGAAAAACGCTCACCGATCTAGCCGTTGATACAAACTGCAACTGGAACGACGTTGATACAACTTTCAAATCCAACATGTTTTCAATGTTGATTCGACGTCGGAATGACATCGGTACCCGACGTCGGAACAACGTCGACATCCGACATCGGAACGACGTTGGTACCCGATGTTGATACAACTTTCAAATCCAATGTGTTTTCGACGTCGGTACTTGTCGTCTAAATAACGTCGTTACAACGTCAGTTTGCCTGCTGAGATGTTATGTATGTGTGAAAAGCTCATTATATACGTCATTTATCATATAGGAAACAGGTATCTCAGAAGACAAGTTTTAAAACTTACAGCACGTCCTTTCTACACTTACGTATTCATATAATAGTCATAATGTATGAAACATTTTAATTATTTATGTTTGCTTGGTAATAGTCTCTCGTACTTCCGACTCAAGGTTGCAAGGTTTCGTCACTACTCTGTTTATTCCACCCGATTGATATAAACTCCCATCCCTTATATGACATAATGGGAGGGATGTCGACTCGAATACAATATGTTGTAGGGTTTATGGTTTTTGTAACGATTATTCTGTTCTATTGTGCATTCGAGACAAAGATACATTTCCTGTTCAATCCAATAAAAGTCGCTCATGCACGAGGCACTTGTTACTTTAATGTAGCTGCTGACATTCTCGTGTTGCAAACAAGTCCTAAATATTTGTTATCAGCGAGTATGTACCTGGCATTACGGGACGCACACACACGAGTCCTCCACAGAAAAGGGCGCGGCAGCACTTCAACGAGTCTGGACAGTCTCCGTCATTGTGGCATTTGTTGACTGGTTTCATGCATGTCAGCATTGGGAAGGGTGTTGGGATCCTCGGGCACTTCCCTGGTTTCGTCACTGCATGATAATATCCAGTTCCATTGGTTATTTCCTTAGCAGTTGTTTTCTATTGCACATGGTTTGTTGATTAAATGTAGCATGTTCAACTGTATTGCGTTTTGTTAAGAGAAATGCCACATATTAAACAGAGGTTGTGTTTTTCCGGTTTGACGCAATAATTCAGGAGTAGTTTAAAAGTGTGGTTATAAGGGCAAGAATCATTGCATAATAAGTTATTATGTAAATTATAACAGTTTGTGTCTGACGTTCCAATAAGTAGCTTGAAGTATGTCAAACTATACACAATTTCTATTGTAACTCATTACAATACATACAAATAAAAAACAAATCATATATATTAACGTAATAAATGAAAACAGCAAGGGAAGAACATTATATAATGTTATACTCCCTACTGTATATTTCAATGTAAATAACACAATTATGATAATATTTATCCGACAAGATGACCGTAGTTTTCAAGCTCAACAGCACAGTATAACTTGTTATTCATCTGACGCCAACATTTGCACTTACCTGGAGCAGGAGGGCATCGGGAGAGGTTTGGCAGCTTCAGGTGATTGTTTTCGTGGTTAGGTGAGAAAGAAAAAGATCGCTACTCCTACGTACCAGACTGTATTGTTCTTTTGCGGGTGAAGAAAACCCAATTGCAAAACATTGCTGCGGGTTTATTAAACACATAACAAGCAGTAGATCTTCAACATACTTATTGTAGTATTGCGAACAAGTAAATGCTAACAACTAAAGTAACACACATAGTACCTTTACAGGACAAGAACATTTGAAATATCTTGGTGTGTAAATGGCGACCCTATGGGCATACAAGTGGCCACAATTTCCCTGGTATAGGGGGTCCACGCAGGAGGGGGCATATAATCTACATGGTGAAGGGGGTCCACACATGAAGGGGCACACAACCTATTTGTAGAGGGGGTCAACACCGGGGGGTATATAACCTACCTGGCACAGGGGGTCCGCACACGAGAGGGCCACAGAACCGTCGACGACAACATTTCTCCAAAAGTGGGCAGTCCCCATCATGACGGCACTGGTCGTGTGGGGCTACGCACGGGTACGGGGGGTTGGGTGTTACGAAGCGCGGACATTTCCCCAGTTTGATCACTGTAACATATGTATCGAAACGTATCGGTAACGTTTATGTAAATGCTGCTTTAGTCTACGTTTTTGTATCACAGATTATGCTAATGTTGCTAGTTACTATATCTGTTTTAAACACAATATTGTTCTCTGTCTGTCTGTCTGTCTGTCTGTCTGTATATATGTCTGGTTGTTGACCAATATTGTCGTTAATTATGCATGCATAAGGCTGCAATATTGCATGTTATCTAACAAACCCATTGGGGCGGTAGATTAAAGTTAATAACAGTTGACATAAATATTGTAGTACCAGATTAATTTCAGTATTCGTTCATACGCAACAAGTCACAGTAAATTACATTTCCTTTCGCGTAACTGCACACTTAATTGACGACCATGACCGGTTTTACGATGACGTACTAGTTTACCGAATCAGCCTTACCATGAAACTGGTTGACCTAATTAAGTTCGATGGTAAAGTTAGGTTCTGGCGTATATTGGATGTGAATTAAGTCCCATGTGTTTCTATATTTTGTACGGAGTAATTTTTTAAGAATCAACACACTTTGAACCTTAATTATATGGTTGGCAGCAATTTTTGAAGGTTTCTTGCTTGCGATGACCGCGCCATAATTTGAACATAATTAGTTCCGACGTAAACGCACACGCCGGTTACAATGTCATAACTGACACCACTCTTTTAGATAGAACATAGTGTACGAGTGTGTAATATAACCATGAAACCCACGTCAAGACCTACACCGCTACAATGTTAGTATGAATCGTGACGATAACGCACCAGGGAATACGGGTTTACGACAAATCTGCGCACAACCATTCGGCGCTCTGCAACATTTTTGATCGTCCGGACAATCGGTGTCCTCTACACAGTTCCGGGAGCATATCTCAGGCTTCAAGGCTTCAAAGGGCACGAAGGGACACTGACCGGGTTTGTTTACTGAAAATAAAACTATGTACATTATTTATGATATGTATATGATGTATCTTCTTCAGTTCAGCATATCTCTGCGAGTCGTAGCTGCCCGGATGATCACACGATATGCTGCTCTGTCTGCTGTTCTTCTCCCTGCTCTCACGATGTCGTCTTCCAACCAGTCGCTGATGTCCTGTTGATGGATCAACCAGGGGAGAGAATGTGTTAGACTTAGTTTTGTCCTCACAGAATGAATTAGTTGACAATGTTAAATTATGTGAGCCTCTGGGAAGTAGTGATCACAACCATATACATTTTACCATCAAAGTAAAATCAGAAAGAAATAATAAAAAGCAGTTCAGGTGAAATTTCCACAAATTAAGATATAAGGAAATGAGGAAATATATAGCAAAGATGGACTGGTATAACACACTGAAGAATAAGACACCAACAGAATGCTGGGATATCTTAAAGAATTAAATAGAGTGCATCGTAGATAAATTTGTTCCCTTCAAAAAACAAGGGAAATGGACCAGAAAGAAATACTTATCGAAAGAAGCCATTACAAAAATTAAGTATAAACAAATGATGTGGAAGTCATATATTTACTGGAAATGATGAAGACTACAACATTTATAAAAAAAAGCACTAAACAAAGCTACAGCTGAAATTAGAAATTCAAAGAGAAACTCTGAACATAAATTAGCTTGTAATATAAAAAATAACAGCAAGAATTTTTATGCGTATGTTCGAAGCAAACAGAAAGTTCAGGATCAGGTCGGTCCGCTAGAAGATAGTGCTGGAAACATAATATCAGAAGGATTCTTAATGGCAGAAGACCTGAATGAGTATTTTAGTTCAGTGTTTACCAGAGAAGACACTAGTTCACTGCCAGTACCAGAGGCTAAGTTCAAAGGGGCAGAATCAGACTATTTAAGACAGTTAATTGTAACCCCAGAAATGGAAGCTAAGACAATTTGGGCTATGAAGGATAATAAATCACTTGGAGTGGATGGTATTCGACCCAAACTACTATTGGAAATTGTAGAACAAATTAGCATACCGCTTGCAAGAGTTTTCAACTTGTCATTAGAAGAGGGAGTGGTTCCTTTAGAATGGAAAGAAACAAACATTATACCGTTATTTAGAATAGGTTCGAGAAACAAGTCAAATAAACCAGTTTTTTTAACATCGGTGATTTGTACATTATTAGAAAGACTAATTAAACATCACATGGTGGATTTTCTTGTTAAACATAACTTGATAAACCCATCTCAACATGGGTTTCTAAAAGCGAGGTCATGCTTAACAAATATGTTATGTTTTTTGGAAGATATCACTAAGTGGGTAGATGATGGATAACCAGTATATATCATCTAATTAGATTTTCAAAAAGCTTTCGACAAAGTGCCACATCAAATATTACTGCTTAAACTAAAGGTCCATGGCATAGGAAATGGTATAATTAACTGAATAGAAAAATGGCTGATTGTCAGAAGACAACGGGTAGTTGTTGATGGGGAGGCTTCAAACTGGAAATCAGTTTTGAGTGGGGTTCCACAGGGATCAGTACTGGGACCTATATTATTCTTAATATATATAAACGATTTGGACGATGATATTGCTAGCAAGGTGTTGAAAATTTGCAGATGATACAAAAGTGTTTAGAAGGATTAAAAGTGATGGAGATAGACAGCATTTACAAGATGATCTTGACAGGTTGATCAAACGGTCTGAAAAGTGGCAAATGTTGTTCAATTTTGGGAAATGTAAATGCCTTCACACAGGACATGGGAACGAATATGTAGAATATACAATGGGGGGAACTTTACTAAGTATTACTGTAAAAGAAAAAGACTTAGGGCTGACAATTAGTGCTGACATGAAGGTTTCAGAGCAGTGTGGAATTGCAGCTTCAAAAGGAAATGAAATCCTTGGATTGATTAGGCGAAATATAGCATATAAAGAAAAAGAACTAATAATACCGCTGTACAAAACAATAGATAGGCCTCATTTAGAATATTGTATACAAGCGTGGAGGCCATACCGCAAGAAGGACATAGATATGCTAGAAAGAGTACAGAGGAGAGCGACTAAAATGATACCAAAACTGAGGGATCTTAGTTACGAAAAACGCCTAAAAGAATGTGTTTTAACAACACTAGAGACCAGGAGATTGAGAGGAGAACAGATAGAAGTGTTTAAAATATTGAATGGTTATGAAAATAATAATGGAAATATGTTTTTTTCAGTTAAGAAAGATAGAAAGACTAGAGGACATGAAGTTACATTAGTAAAGGAGCAGTGTAGATTAGACGTAAGAAAGTTCTCATTTTCACAAAAGAATGTGAATGAATGGAACAGATTATATGATGATTGTATGGGGGCTAGTAGTGTGAATATGTTTAAAAATAAAATCGACACATACCTCAGAAGGGCTGGATATATGCAAATAAAAGGGTTGGACTCTCGATAAGCCAAAGGGCTTCCTTGTCCACCTGCCATCTAGAGTTAATTCTCTGGATGGCAATCTTGTTCAATCTTGTTAAATATGATGTATAGCTGTTGTAATACCCTTTAGCTAAGGTTAAACTGACATGACCCGCAACTTTGTCAGGATGTGATATTTTAAAAAAGCGTTGTGTGCCGTAATTATGTTCCATTCGTTAGACGGCGCCACTGGATGAACATTGTAATAAGCACACCACTGCTCATCAATACGTAATGTTATAGGTTTAGTTGAACTTTAGTAATGTATACCTACCTGGAACACATTTGGTTTCTATACACCTCGACTTCTCACACGGTACTATCTTGGCTTTGCAACGATAGCCCGGCATGCAGAGAACATCCTTGAAGAAAACGGTCAGAATATATTTGCATGCGAATACGGTTTGAATAACTGACTATCTTAATGTAGTACTGAAGGCTCGGTTTTATTTCACTAGTGCACTCCAACATTAGTGCACTGGGATATTATTGAAAGTGCTAAAAGAAACGTGTACGCAAACGACTAATTGACCTATCCATCACGTGATGCGTTGCCAAGTAAAAGGTACGTCAAGCCACCAAAAATGGCTGCCGAACACGTGGAGAGTTTACACATTCTCTGGTATATGTTGTTGAAATTCTGGCCCCCAATTTTTTCTTAATGGCAAATACACACCCACATTTTGTTTGCAATGACAATTGTATATAGAAATATTTGATCTAGGATGTATCACGCCATAAAATAATAAAGCAATTCACATATATAATCGTTATCAACACTGTTGGCGAAGGCGCGCATAATTTGTGACGAAAGCAGGCCACGACGTAGCAGATCCATCAACCAACGGATCCAATACGTTGCAATTTGCCTACGTCAGAATCGTAATTATGCGAGTGACCTCCGTTAAGCATGGTCTTTACAACATTGTTTAAACATATCATGTGCGTTACATTATAATAATTATTTTACTGCAAAACAAACAATTTGTGCCCATAGTTTCAACCAAACCTACAACAGAATGTTCAACATCGCCACAGGTTCGGCAGCCATCTTGAATGTTTTACGGATATTGTAGCTAAGCAATAAGTCACGTGATGGCTGACCAATCTGATGCGTCTTTTCATGTTTCTTTCAAACCACGATGCGTCCGATTGGTTTGGGAACACAATTTCGCCGTTCAATGGTACAATCAATCGCTCGTGTAACCAATTCTTAATGGCACAACGGAAACAAAGCTTAACAACGGCGATCGTGAAAAATATATATGGTTATATTAATAATCGTTAGAATTTCCTTAAATATTTTGTTCAGTAAAGTGGACCCTCGTTAATTGGAATACTTTGATTATATGTACTTGTCAGGATTAACATGTTTTCCACAACATGAATCACGCATGTAAAGCTATATGTTGATGATAACCGTATGCCAAGGCTTCCGTTTTATAGATGTACAAATGACCGAGTTTCCATGGTGTGTGGAGACCAACTGACCTTGCAGGGATCGATGCATGTGCACGTAGGGCATCCGTTCTTGTCGGTCTCCCTGCCGAACTCGCAGTAGTTGGCGCAGACGGGCGGACACTCTTAGCACATGAAATTAATACATTATGTAATATGAAACGGTTGTCTCGGTAAGCTGTATTGGCAGTGACGTGCGTTTTCAAAGTTACGAATGAGGTCAAATTACAGAGTGCATTGTGTGTGCGTTTTCGTGTGTGCGTGTGTGCGCGTGTGTGAGTATGTACGTGTGTGTATGTTCGAGTGTTTGTGTATGTTTTGAGCGGGTGTGCGCGTACGCGTGGAAGGGCGAGTGCGAGAACGTGTGTGCCAAATATATCTCACTCACTAAAATCACATGGGATTTGACCAGACACTTAAATCACGTATCCGAAATTTATATGTTGGACAGCAGTCTGCAGTGAGATTATAGTATGGTATCACAGACTGGTTCCCAGTCGGTAAGGGTGTGAGACAGGATACATTTTGTCCCCCCCAACCTGTCCAGTGTGCACACAGATAAATCATGTGAGATGTCGAGAGTGACACGAGAAGCAGGTTTTTAATGGACTGAAAGTGAATGTACAGTAGATATATGAATTGAGATATGCCAGCGACACAGCGTTATCCGATACAAAAGAAGGATTGGATAAATGTATAACTATTGTTAAAGAGCACAATGAGAAGAACGAATTGAAAATAAACGTAAAGAAGAGTAAAATTGTGGACGTGAAGGGACGTCGAGAACCACCAGAAGTCTTAGTAGATGGCGAGGAAATAGAACGAGTGGAACGTTTTTAATATCTGGGATCACTAATGGAAGCGAACGAAGATGGGACAACAGAGATCAAGCGGAGGTTGGCAATAGCGAGTTTGTGTGTGTGTGTGTGTGTATTTGTGTGTGTGTATATATATGTTTGTGTTTGTATGTGTGTGTGTGTGTGTGTGTGTGTGTGTGTGTGTGTGTGTGTGTGTGTGTGTGTGTGCACTGCGTGGGTAAGCTTGTGCGTGTACGTAGGCGAGTGAATTTGTGTGTGTATGCGTGTGAGTGCGTGCGTGCTTGCATATATGAGTGATATATTTAACAGAGAGTGAGGTATTCCATTTACGTTTGAGTCCAAAGTCAACCCTAAGAAGTTAAATACGTATATTTTTCAATGTAAAAACCACATCACAGATTAATTTCCACAGTCGTAAGCTCAGCAGGTGTTTGACAAACGCGAAGTCACTGGCCACAATTATGTTGTATATAGCACCGCACAAACTGTCATTGAAACATAGTTACCTCCCACATGTTTATTAACAATGCACCACACATTAAACAACTCTAGCAAGACTGAACAAACATCGTTTATTTGACAAAAGAGCATTACAAACGGCTGACGTCAATGGATGTTACATTGCAACCACCTGGACAACTATTCAGTATAGAGTCTGGAAAAAAGCTCCATTGTGTCAACCAGGTAGATGCCAAAAAAGCATCGAACAGAAACTGGCGCTGAACCCGTTTTGCAGCTTTGGAATGACCTATGGAGCCTGACGCATCCCCTTAGAAATTTGATACGTGCCCCCGTTTGCGAGCCTCACGGAAGGGTGCAATAGGAGGTTTATTGAAAGCGTCTATGTTGATCTCTTGGAGATCCTCGGGGGGGGGGGTGCATTTGGAGGGTTTTGGAGAACCTTAAGGTTAATGGTTTTGTTGAAGCTCACGCGGTGCAACTGAAGGTTTTGCCCCCTCAACTGACTACCCTCTCTGGATCCGCCCCTGTTCCGTCGCACCAAGCCATACGTCGGGCGAAGTAATACTAATTAAGCGAACTTCCTGCAAATAATTACAGAAACCTCCCTTAGTCCTTACCGTGGTTCGGCGGTTGTGCCATCACGGCCGTGGTGGCGACTAAAGTGATTACGGTCCATATCGAAGGACGTAGGGCCGGCATATTTGACTGGAACAAACGATACACCGCAGTTAGTCCCGCATTCCCAGTCGTTTTAAAATTATGAGGCTTGTATAATATATATATATATATATATATATATATATATATATATATATATATATACCTTGAACAATGAGACGATCAGAGTAAACAAATCGGCAATTTGTCTACGGCGTAAATATCATGTTATCTGAAGGCGACAACCAAGGGTTCCAACGTAAGATTAATGTGGTCTTTACTGCAACGACAACGACGTATTACGTTGCAATCAGTAATAGCATCACTGTGAAAATCAATGCAGAAGAAAACACAATTGTTTCAGCATGTTTCCTAAGTACGTCACTTACTGCAAGTTAATTCATGCTTTAGTAATTACATGAATGGTCAAAAGCAAGGCTCAGTATCAAATGTATGTTAACGTTGGTCTTCGGTGTTCAACGATAACATAACGAAAGGATGCGTGAAGCGTACAGCGGAATACAGGAGTTCTACGGAGAACTTGTGACAGGGTTGTTTTGAAAAATGTAACCACTGAAAATCGTGGTACATATTGTGCATGTGCGCGTGTGCGCGTGTGCGCGTGTGCGCGTGTGCGCGTGTGCGTGTGTGCGTGTGTGCGTGTGTGCGTGTGTGCGTGTGAGCGATTTAACATTAACGGGAAGCGAATTCCATATGGTTGGCGCGGCAACTGAAAAAGCTCGAGTTCCAGCCTTTGTCTTAGCTCTAGGAACAGATAGCAACTTCGAACTAGACGACCGAAGTTGTCTGGCTTGTCTAGCTGGTGTGAGCATTGAGTGTAAATAACTAGGTTGTTTGGATGAAAGGGCTTGGTAGGTGATTGTGCAGATCTTAAACATACTGCGATATCGCACGGGGAGCCAATGCAGTGATTTTAGAAGTGGCACTGAGCGGGAGAATCGAGGAGATTGTGTGAATACCCTTGCTAAACAATTTTGGACTCGTTGTAGTTTTGCAATATCCTTAATTGTAATATTATGAAGGATGGAATTGCAATACTATAACCTGCTGCTAACAAGAGCTATTGCGATAGTCTTAGCGATAGAAAGCGACATATGTCGGCGAATGCGGCGAAGATCACGGGTATGATAAAAACAGCAACGGCACGTTTGGGATATGTGTTGTCTGAAATTGAAGTCGCAATCAAAGGTCACTCCTAGATTATTCCGTACTGATGCTGCTGGTGTGATATTTTGACTCAGGATGCATGTTGGAAAAAAGTCATTAAGTTTACCTCGCTGCATTGGAGTACCAATGATGAGGAATTCAGTTTTGTCTGCATTTAACTTTAATTTGCTATCGGTCATCCATGAGAAAACATCTTGGAGACAATCGTTGAGTCGGTTTAGGGAGTGACTTGTATCGGGCGTGGTCAAGGAAATGTAGATATGCTTGTCATCTGCATAAAGGTGATGATGCAAGTTATGACTTTGGATTACAGAGCTGAGTGGCGTAGTGTAGAGAGTGAAAAGCAAAGGCATATGAACGGAACTCTGGGGAATGCCACATGAAGTGGGGTGTGAGTTTGAAAAGTAATTATCTATATTTACACATTGATGTCTATTGGTTAGATATGAAGAAAACACGGTCAGAGCTGTGCCAGATATGCCATACCACATTGATAAACGTTTGACAAGAGTATTGTGATCAATGGTATCAAAGGCGGCAGACAGATCAAAAAGTCCTTGAGTGAGTGTTTTAGTGAATAAGTGAATGAGTGAGTGATTGAGTGCTAGAGTGAATGCTTGGGTAAATGAGTGAATGGATGAATGAGTGAGCGGGTGAGCGAACGAGCGAATGAGCGAATGAGCAAATGAGCGAATGAGCGAGTGAGCGAATGAGCGAATAATAATAATAATAAATAACTTCCAACGCGCCAATATCCTCAGACAATCCGATTTCAGTGGCGCACCAAAACCAAAGATTTAAGCATTCTCGTACTCGTGTTCTAGGCGAAAGTCGTCAACAAATGGTTGGATGTGCTAGAAAACTAGAGAGGATAGGCGATATTGAAAATATAGGTTTTTAAGTGACGACGAAATGTAACAATATTTTCTGCTGATTTAACATTAACGGGAAGCGAATTCCATATAGTTGGCGCGGCAACTGAAAAAGCTCGAGTTCCATAGCTGACGTGGGTTATCAGAGTTACATGAGACCATGTTTGTGTAATAATTTGATTTAGCTTTGGCCATTTGTCTGTTGCAGTAGTGACACTGTTTAGAATATCGTGATCTGTCCAAAGGCGAGTGTGATTTGCGCCATACACATTCGAGATAGCGCCGGCGCTTTTTAGATTGTAGAATTTCAGGAGTCATCCATGGAGCATGTGGCTTTTGGGACACAGATTTAGATCTCAGAGGTGCATGTTTATTAAGTAAATCTTTGAGTACTTGAAGTACTGTCGACACAGATCTGACAGATGTTCTTTGGAGTTACTGATGAGGTCGGATTTAAGGATGTCTGTCATTAATGCAGCAATGTCAATCTTATGGATCGGTCGATAAAACACATTATGTTTGGACTCTACGGGAATTCTAGGAACTTTGAGATCAGCAATGACACGGTGACGGTCTGATAAACCATATGAAGCAGTATGTGTCTGAATATTGTTACAATCTGAACGGGTGATTAAGAGATCGAGCCAGTGGCCATGTATGTGTGTTGAGAAGGTAACATGTTGTTTCATGTCATAGGATGCCAGAATGTCATTAAATGTACTTGTTGTTGATGAATGTGTGTCCAGATGAAGATTAAAATCACCGAGTATATAAAATTCTGAATAAATAGTTGCCAGATTTTCAAGTAGATCCTGGAATTCTTCAAAGAATTGGGCAGTGTGTCCTGGAGGGCGATAAATGCACACAAAATAAGCAGAGAAAGATGAATCGGAAATTTCGGCACAGATGGCCTC
>OZ023211.1:44748002-44853002 GCA_963995525.1 Escarpia spicata | reverse complement strand
ATGGCTATTTCATCAATCACCTTCACACAAACATGTCATATTTACGCATGCGCATATACTGTCCACATCCACACCTACCATTCAAAATATATATTATAGTCGGAGAAAACGACTATACGAGTTGGTGAGCCAGTGGTATATAGACGGAAATATGATGAAAATACCTATACTGTTTGGTGGATCAGCTTCTTTCCTCTCGAACGTTTACCCGTGTCGACTATAAGCGCACTGTCGGGTGTTTTAATCTAATAAACACGCTTATCAGTATAGAAAGACGATGTTTAATGAAGACGCCGAATGCGCTGAAAGTATCAAAGAGGCAAGGTCAACGTGCATTACGAAATGGAGAAGTAGAGCCGTAAGGAAAACGAGAAGAGCATGCGAGTGGGATGCTATCCGTGTCGACTGTATGCGGAACTTATTGATGACAAAGTTCACAACCTCGAGTGAGTTGAGAAAGGGATTGCTGTCTACTGAAAAAGTTGAATTGGTGGAAAGGATGCCGTCGAAAGAAGCTTTGGGGGATGGGCTACGGCGGTAAAAGAAGGTCGAAACACGCTCGGAAATTTGTAGATGGGGGTGCGTGGTAAATGCAGAAGATAAAACGCGTTTCAAGTGGCGCTGCCTTTTCTTAGATGACACTAGTTTTTACATCAATTTACTTTTGACGTGTTTCAGTATTGATCGTGTTTCCTTGACAAGGTATCATCATTATATTAGTGTTTCTATTTTAATGTTCAGTATTATGTGTCTTAAAACCAGTGTTTTTTTTGGATAAATTAATATACATTTATTTTATCGCTTGTACAGCGCATCGATCCGCTATGCGGGAATTAGCGCTAAAGAAATACCGTATTGTAATTATTATTATTATATCATCATCGCTCGAGCCTATGACGCGGTGGTCAGACACCAGTAAGCTCACGATCTCTGCCGCGGTGTTAAGTCCTCCGTAAGAATAATGAATGCACGAGCCAATGGGGTGGTGTTAATCACCCGTACGCTCACGACCACTGGCGCAGTGATAAAACACCCGCAAGTCATGACATTATACGCTTTTATCGTTCACTCGTATACTACCGTGTTTTGTTCATTTTTCCATACACATGCACACGCGATGATTTTGGGGAGTCGGCTACGGCGATAAAAAAGGCCGAAACACGCTCGGAAAGTTATTGATGGAGGTACGTGATAAATGCAAAAGATAAAACGCGTTTCAAGTGGCGCTGCCTTGTCGTAGACGACACTAGGTTTGACATCGATTTGCTTGTGACGTGTTTCGGAATTAATCGGCACCGTGTTTCCTTGACAAGGTATCACCACTGCTCAAGCGGCGCGGTGGTCAGACACCCGTAAGCTCATGACCTATGCCACGGTGTTAAGTCACCCGTAAGTCTCATGCATATACGTGCCAATGGCGTGGTGTTAATCACCCGTAAGCTCACGACCACTGGCGTAGTGTTAAACACTCGCAAGCCATTATATGCTTGTATGTTTGGTCAATAAAATACCTGTGCACGCGTATACTACCGTGTTTTGTTAGATTTTTCATACACCCGCATGCATGCACACACGATGATCCCGATAGGGGGAGGTCACTAGCCGTCCACCACCTCCCTTACACGCACAACACACGACACGCACGCACTAAGAGGGGGTCCACCATACCAGTCGCTAGGGTGGGCGATAACTGAGAGATGTGACGTCACCTGATAGTCAGTATCTTAAATCCCTGAATTTCATGCAGACTGATTTGTTGGTCGTAATCCTTATCCGATAAGAGGTAGCAAGGAGTGTTGTTTTCTATGTGCTATAGCTGTGGCTGTGGGTTTTATAGACCTGGAGAAAGCTTATGACACGGTACCGAGAAAGATGGCAATGGCGACGCTGAGATGGATGCGCGTCCCAGAGGCAGAGGTCAGGATAGTGGAAGGGACATGTGAAGAAACGAACGGCAGACTGGTGTGTGGACCTGGAATCTTGGAAAAATTCAAAGTGAATGTTGGCTTGAAACAGATGAGTGCCCTGAGCCCATTACTGTTTATCGCAGTGATGGAACTGATATGTAGTAAGACCAGTACGAAAGATATTCTCCAGAACCTACTGTACGCAGACGATCTAGCAGTGTTAGCAGACGGGGAAACGGATTTACAGGAACAACTGATAGAGTGGAAGGATATCTTCAGCAAACACGGGCTGAAAGTCAATCTGGAGAAGACAGAGGTGCTGTGGGTTGGGCAACAAAGCAAAGAACTGGAAATACACCCGGAGGGGAAGAAACTAAAACAAAGAGACAGTTTTGTGTAACTGGGCGGAGCGGTATGTGGAGATGGCTCCTCAGAGACAGAAATTCGCAGGAGAATACAAGCAGAGGCGAAAGCATGGAGGGAAGTAGAAGGGGTGATGGGAGACAGGCACATTTCGCGAAAACTCAAGGGAAAAGTACTATGCACAGGTGTGACACCAGCCTACTTGTATGTCCTAGAAACTACAGCAATGACAGAGAAACAACAGGAGAGGCTACAAGTGTGTGAAAAGAACTTAGTTAGGAGAATTACGGGGGTAACGAGAATAGAGAGATAAGCGAAACGTGCAAGAGCTGAGGGAGGATGTTGATGTGAAAGAAAGTTTCAAGAAGAAGTTGGTGAGAAGTCGGTTGAACTGGGCAGGACATGGGGAGCGAATGGGAGAAGAACGGATGGCAAAGAAAGCAGATGCCCGGAGAGTGGAGGGAAAAAGAAGACTAGGGCAACCGAGACTGAGGTGGGAGGATTGCGTGAAGAGAGACCTGGAGGGATGGAAAGGGCGATGGAGGAAATCAGCAAAAGACCGAGAAGAATGTAGAAGGGTGGTAGAGAAAGTACTGCAAGTGCAACGAGGAGGAAGACAAAGAAATGTCGACGTATCAAAGCCAACCTCATCCTTGAAGACAGGGAACGACGAGGAGAACAATAGTGAGTTGTGTTGTATATGTGCTGTAGTGAGATGTCTTATTTATATGCAATAGCGAGGTATGTTGTATATGTGCTGTAGTGAGGTGTGTTGTCTGTGTGCTGTGGTGAGGTGAGTTGTCTCTGCTTTATAGTGATGTGTGTTGTCATTGTGCTTTAGAGAGGTGTGCTTTCTGTGTGTTGCAGCGCTGTAGGGATGTGTATTGCCTGTGCGCTCTAGCGAGGTGTGTTTTCTTTGAGCTGTAGTGAGATGTTTTGTCTCTACTTTGTAATGAAATGTGTTGTCTATGAGGTGTAGTAAGGGGTGTTGTATATTTGCTGTAATGGTGGATGTGACATCATCGTGGTGGTAATCACCCGCAAGTCTCGTTTGTTATCATGTCACCGCGTGTGTCTTTGGTCAATAAAATATGTGTGCACTCTTATTTTACCGTATTTTATTCGTTTTTCCAGCACATAGAGGGCACATCTCTATACAGCACAATGACAACACACATCACATTAAAAATACTGACTCACTTCCGTTTAGTGAGCGTCCCTACCAACTGCTGACATTGTTCAGGTGACGTCACATCTCTTAGTTATCGCCAACCCTAAAGACTGGTTTGGTGGACCTCCTCGCGTGTCGTGTACTTGTACGAGTAAGGGAGGTGGTGGACGGCTAGTGACCTTCTCGTATCAGGATCATCGCGTGTGCGCGTGTATGGAAAATGAAAAAACAAAGTAGTATACGAGCGAACGCGTATTTTATTGACCAAAGACAAACGTATAATGTCATTACTTGCGGGTGTTTTACCACAGCGCCAGTGGTCGTGAGATTATGGGTGATTAACACCACCCCATTGGCTCGTGCATGCATAATACTTACTGGGGACTCGACACCGTGACAGAGGTCGTGAGTTTACGGTGTCAAATCAAAATCAAATCAAATCAATTTATTTTGCAACAACAACATAGCAGTATACATACACAAAACAACCGTTTAAAAATAAAGTTGTGTTGCATGGTGGTCACATGGCATGTAATATGCCGTCTTTCTGTGACCCCATATACATATATTTCGAATTATATTTACGCATACGTATACGATGATTATCACGAGTGTATGATATCTTTTGTATGACAACGGACAACGGACAACGGACAACGGACTGGGGATGCGATGGAGAGAGAAACGAATTATTGTAGGTAATTACTGTTAGAAAACAATTGTAAGAAATGTTTGCGGATCCGAACATTAATATATAAAGTAAACAAATATTTAATTGCACTCCGCACATCTGGGATTTAGGCAGTGTACGTGGCTAAGATAGTTGTCTAGATATTGATTGGATAATACAATTTTCATTTGTTGTCTGGATTTGACGTTTTGTATCTTATAATCGAAATTATTCCATAATTTTTTTTAATGGTGTTTAGGTAATTTAGATGAAAAATGTGTTCTGGGCTTCTCTCTATATAGGAGGTTACGTTGTCTAGTAATTATGGTGTTAGTGGCTAGATTCTTTTTTGGTATATAGTGTTTGAAGGATTTAGGCAGTGTATTGTGGTGATAATCATACATAAATAGTGAGACATGTAACCTGTGAATATCAGTGATTTTAAGTATATTTTCAGATTTAAAGATAGGACCGGTGTGACTTCTATATCTTTTTTTGCTAATTATTCGTATAGCGCGTTTTTGTAAAAGTTCTATCTTTCTTATGGTATTTCCATTGCCCCATGCTTGTACACCGTAAGTTAAGTGACTTTGAATCAAGGTGTAATATAGAGTTTTTAAAGCACTGCGTGGCAAAAAATGTTTCATTATATTAATTGCAAAAATTGCTCTAGATAATTTAGAACTGATTATGTTGATATGTTTTTTCCATGTTAAATGTTTATCAATATGTATTCCTAAGAACTTTACCGATTCTTCTTTGTCATCCTTTCCAACATGATTAATAATTTCACTGTTTATCTTAATACAGTTATTTACCTGGTATTTGCTATTTGGTGGACTAAATATGCAAAAGTTTGTCTTTTTTATATTTAATGACAATTTATTGGCACAAAGCCAATCGTACAAATGTATTAATTCTTGGTTTACGCTCTCATTTAAAGTATCAATATGAGGACCTGATTGGTATACAGTTGTGTCATCTGCAAAAGATAATAGATTCAGAGACGTATAGTTAGTTATATCATTGATATAAATAAAAAATAAGATTGGTCCAAGTATGGATCCTTGGGGCACTCCACTTATTATGTTTTTTGGAGATTATTGACATTTGTGTATCTCAGTATATTGTTTTCGATTTTATTAATAACTTGCAAACCATGTATTGCTTATTCCCCGAATTCCACAAAAGTTTAGTTTGTACAGTAAAATATCATGGTTTATTGTGTCGAATGCCTTTGAAAGGTCCAGAAACACAGCCAATGTGAGGTCTTTTGTTATTTTATCGTTTGCCTCTGCAATATCTTTCAGCAAGTGTAGTATTGGTTGAATAGTAGATGCACCGCGTCATAGGATAGAGCGATGACACTACCTTGTCAAGGAAACACGGTTCCGATCAACACTGAAACAGGTCACAAGCAAATCGATGTCAAATCTAGTGTAATCTACGACAAGGCAGCGCCACTTGAAATGCGTTTTATCTTCTGCATTTACCAAGCACCTCCATCTATACATTTCCGAGCGTGTTTCGACCTTTTTTTACCGCCGTAGCCGATCCCCAAAGCTTCTTTCGACGGTATCCTTTCCACCAGTTCGTTCAAGTTTTCTAGTAGCCAGCAAGCCCTCACTCAACTCTTTCGAGGTTGTGATTTTTTTTTTATTAATAAGTTCCATATAGAGTAGAAGCTCTACTCGTTTTTCTTATGGCTATAATTCTCCATTTTGCCATGCACGCAGACGTTGCCTCTTTGATACTTTCCGCGCATTCGGCGTCTTCATTAAATATCGCCTTTCAATACTGATAATCATGTTCAACAGACTTAAACACCCGACCTACGCTTCAAGTCGGCTCAGCTAAAAGTTCGACAGGAAAGAAGCTGACCTACCAAACCGTATAGGCATATCCGTCATATTTCCGTCTCTATACCACTGGCTCACCAATTCTTATAATGCTTTTCTCCGTCATTTGTGTCAGAATGTTTAATAATAATAATAAGATAACTTCTCTTGCGCCTAAATCTTTGGACGCCAATCAGTATTCCAGTTGTCAACAGATGGATCAAGGCGCTAGGGAGCTACGGTGGATTTTGGATAAGCAAGGTTGTAAAGATACGTTTTTAAATGACGAGGGAATTTTTTTAATATGTTCAACTGATCTAACACTAAGAGGGAGCATATTTCAAAGAGTTGGTGCAGCAACAGAAAAAGCCCTAGTTCCAATGTTAGTGTTGACTCTAGGAACAAAAAATAGGTCAGAACTATATGATAGAGGCTGGATAGGTTTTCTACAGGAATAAGCAGTGAATGCAAATAAGATGGTTGCTTACTGGACGGTGCCTGGTATGTAATGGTACAGATCTTAAATATTATACGATATCGTACAGGAAGCCAATGCAAAGACTTAAGAAATGGAACAGAGCGAGAAAAACGCGATATTGTAGCTACCCTTACTAGACAATTATGGACACGTTGAAATCTTGTAATATCCTTGCTAAAGGTGGAAATTGCAATAGTCAAGTCTGCTGCTAACAAGCGCAGTTGCAATCGTTTTAGCAACAGAAAATGGCACACACCGGCGAATACGGCGAAGATCGCGTATATGATAAAAACAGCAGCGACATGTTTGAGATATGTGTTGTCGGAAATTGAAGTTACTATCAAAGATCACTCCTAGATTCTGCACCGAGGTTGCTGGCGTGATATGCTGAGTCAAAATACGCGTAGGGAAAAAATATACAGTTTACTACACTGCATTGGAGAACCAACAATGATCATTTAAGTTTTATTTGCATTTAATTTTAACTTACTCAGTCATCCAGTGGAAGATATTTTGAAGGCAATCACTAAGTTGGTTAAAGGAGAAATTTGTATCCGGGGTAGCCAACGAAATGTTGATCTCAATATCATCAGCAAAAAGATGATGATCCAAGTTATATTTTTGTATAACAGATCTTAGAGGCGTGGTGTAAAGAGTAAAAAGCAAAGGCCCAAGAACATAACTCTGGGGAACACCAAACAAAGCCGGCAGTGCAGCTGAAATGCAGTTCCCAATCTTTATAATTTGGTATATATCAGTTAGATATGAAGAAAACCAGCTTAGAGCTCTGCCAGATATGCCGTACCACTTTTATAAGCGTTCAATAAGAATGCTGTGATAAATCGTGTCAAAGTCACTTTACCATTATTAATGTTCATGTGAGACCTTACACGACTTGCTACAACATTTTCTAGTATTTTGGAAATAAAGCTGAGGTTAGAAATAGTTATCTCTTTAGGGCTTGCTTAGGCAGGGATGACTACTTAAGAAGTGGTGTGACATGGGCGTATTTGAAATCAACAGGAAAACAGCCAGTGTAAAATGATGAAATTATAATAGTTGTTATAGGTCCAATAAGTGTATCGAGACATGCTTTAAACAGTATTGTTGGAAACGAATCAAGTGCACAAGATTTATATAAGCGTATGTATGTGCGCATGCGTAAATGTGTCATGTGTGTGTGAAGGTGTTTGATGAAAAAACCATGAAGGAACAAATCCGTGGATGGTATATCCGTGGACACTATGTGTGAATGTTTAGGCATGTACTCTTGCGCATGTGGATATATATTCTTGCATGAAAGTGGGAAGAAGGAACCAATGAATGGAATTGTAGAACACCTTCACATACTTGTAGACCACATTCGTACATTTATACACCACCCGCGAACATATGTAGACCACCCTCGCACTGTAGATCACCTCTACAAACAGTTGTAGACCACCTTCACACACTTATAGACTACATTCAAATACTAGTAGACAACCTTCACGCATTTGTAGAATACCGTCACACACACGTGTAGAACACTTTTATACATTTGTTGTCCACATTCACTCACATATAGTTTTCACACAATTGTAGACCAATTTCAGAAAACAACACACATACAACACACATACAACTCACACAAGACATACAACACATATAACACACACACACACACACACACACACACACACACACACACACACACACACACACACACACACACACACACACACACACACACACACACACACACACACACACACACACACACACACACACACACACACACACACACACACACACACACACACACACACACACACTCAATAAACACGACTAGACCACCTCCACACACATGTAGATCAAATTCACACAGATCTAGACCACTTTCACACACTTGTATTCCACCTTCACACATTTTTAACCACATTCATCAACTTGAAGATCACTTTCACATACACACACAACGCACATACAATACACACGACACACACGACACACACGACACACACGACACACACGACACACACGACACACACGACACACACGACACACACGACACACACACGACACACACACGACACACACACGACACACACACGACACACACACGACACACACACGACACACACACGACACACACACGACACACACACGACACACACACGACACACACACGACACACACGACACACACGACACACACGACACACACGACACACACGACACACACCACCATATACACACAATGGACACACACACACGCGTGCACACGCACGCACACACACATATGCACACACGCGTACGCGCGTACACATCTATGAATACGCACACGCACCCACGCACATGAACCACACACCACACGCGCTTAATCATGCACACACACGCACACGCGCACATGAACACATGCACGCAAGCACTGCACATGTACGCACGCACAACACACAACATGCACAACAAACGCAAGTACTCACAACAGACGCACAACAGACTCCCAACACATGTACAACACCACACACGCACGTAAACAAGCACACACACAACGTACACAGCACACACACACACACACACACATACAAATACAACACATATACAACACACATACAACACACATGCAACACACATACAACATACACATAAACACAAATGCAACACACACAAAACACACATAAAACACACACGAAACACACACAAAACACAAACACCCACAATACGTACATAGAATACACGCACACACGCGCGCGCACACACACACACACACACACACACACACACACACACACACACACACACACACACACACACACACACACACACTCAACGCACGAACACTTAACACACACATATACACAACATACAAAACTCTCACACACAACACACTCACACACAACACACTGAAACCCACAACATATATTTACACACACCCACACAACACACAGACACAGAACACACACATGCACATACACACGCTTAAACACGCACACACACACACACACACACACACAGACACACACACACGTGTCACACAAGACACGCGCGTCTGAGAGCCTGCACTTTGGACCTTTGAAAAAACACTCGCTCGCTGTGTACAGATAAGAATACGGCAATTGCATAGTATTTAAGTACAGGTCCATTAATCATCGTTACGCGAGAGGGTAACGAGAAGAAGAAATGTGATAAGCATAATCCTTCGGTTGCAAAATTCGAGTGTTATGACAAACAATCTCATACATATAAATGGGTCGTTTGTGTTGTTAAAGACGATTGAGGTGATTTATACACAGACAAAGCAAAAACAGACTCAACATTAGATTGGTAAATCACGTCTGGTTAATAATGAGACGACGTAGTGTCATGCATAGTAATGACGTTGGTTTAAAAACATACGCGTTACGGTTCAGTCGCGCACTGACATTCATACATTCAACACAAAGGAAAAATGGCGCCAACAAATAATAGAGGTCCCCCTGGACCTCGAGTCTTCAAAACTAAATTTCTAAACACTGGACGGGGGGTCCATCGCTGATGACGTCATCACATACGATGTCAACAACAACTACCCACGCAACAACGCATCCTACTCAAACTTTTTAAAAATCACCCGCCATTTTACTAAATACTCGTTTCTGACTGAACATTTTATAGCAACGACAGTGGCGCCTCTAGAGTGTAGCTCCACCTCCATTTTTTCACAGAGAAACTTCTAGAAAAAGAGCGGGACCATAGCAGACATTTCTAAATATTTGTCATGATTGGTCAATTTCATACCATTAAAAA
This sequence comes from Escarpia spicata, assembly GCA_963995525.1. Classification (NCBI taxonomy): domain Eukaryota; kingdom Metazoa; phylum Annelida; class Polychaeta; order Sabellida; family Siboglinidae; genus Escarpia; species Escarpia spicata. Next base: position 44,842,808 of record OZ023211.1, on the reverse strand, counting down.
TATCTTAGCTATCCCTATTACACTTCATTCCTCACAACGACCCCTTAATTACTCCTACTTACCCATTAGTTACCTCTATATATACACAATTATCCCTTGGCCCCTTGATAACCATTAATTACCCCTGACTTAACCATAATTACCCTTTATTTATCCATTAATTACCCTTAATTATCCTTCATTAACCACAATTACCCCTTAGTTACCCCTCGTTATTAATTAGTTACCCACACATACTCACAATTACCCCTATAGTTACGCCTTAATTACCCATAGTTACCTCTTAATTACCCCGTATTACCCGTAAGTAATTATCCTTTAATTACCTTTAATTAGGCTCAATAACCCTTAATTATGATTAATTAGTGCTAATTACCTATTAAGTACCCTTCATTACCCCTGATTACCCTTTATCATCCACAAATACTCATTTGTTACCACTAATTACCCCTTAGTTACCTTTACGTACCCTTAATTATATTTAATTACCCTTAAGTATCCCTTAATTACCCTTAATTACGCTTAATCATCCTTAATTATCACTTATTTACTTCTAATTATGCCTTAGTTACCTTTAATTACCATTAGTTACCGTTACTCACCCCTTATTTACTCCCAGTTACAATTAATTAACCCTAATTACATCATAAGTACCCTTGATTACTCTTAATTACCCACACTTACCTATTAATTACCCCTACTTACCCATTAGTTCCGTCTAAATACACATTGTACCCCTTAATTACCCCTAAGTTTACCTATTTACCCACAATTACCCCTTAGTTACCCTTACCTCTAAATACCCTTTATTACCCCGTAATTATCCCTAATTGTCCATTAGTTCACCCTAATTACCCTTTAGTTACCCCTATTTACCCCTTATTTACACCTATATACTATTAGGTACCCTTAAATATCCTTAAATTCCCATAAGTGTCCATTAATTACCCATAATTACCCCTTAGTTTTCCCTAATTACCCATAACTACCCTTAATTACCAATCATACTTTCATGATACTATATGTCCGACATAGTCAAACTAAATGTGAGTAATACAGTTACCATGTACGTATATCAATATGTATCATAGCTTGGTGTCATTAGTTTTACATGGTACTTGTTTACTTACTCAGATGAACTTGTATATGTGGTGGCTAATGATACTACATGACCTACTTAGAAGCGTGCTAATTCTCCATTTCTCGATACGTTATGCTACGTGATTACGTCACTTGTTCAATAGTCATATATAAACAAGGACTATTGAACAAGTGACGTAATCACGTAGCATAACGTATCGAGAAATGGAGAATTAGCACGCTTCTAAGTAGGTCATGTAGTATCATTAGCCACCACATATACAAGTTCATCTGAGTAAGTAAACAAGTACCATGTAAAACTAATGACACCAAGCTATGATACATATTGATATACGTACATAGTAACTGTATTACTCACATTTAGTAACTTGCCCCGGCTTAACCTCGTCTCACGTTGCCTAGCGACGTGTTGTCTCGTTACACTGTCTCGCGTCCGTCCACCTGTGCCTCGTAATGTCGGAGTGGGTATCAAAAATGACTGTGTTTTCAAGTTCGTAAACTTTAAAATATGGTGTTTTGTTCATTCTTATTATAAGCGATATGACACCCCACAACTTCCCACAGGAGGCACTATCTTCTGAACATTCCACGAGGAGGCACTACCTTCGCTCACGTGACTACACACACAGATATGTACACCTGAGACAGGTGCCATTTTGGGATTTCACCATGGGGGCATCGGCACCCCCCCCCGTTGCTTATTACAAAACCTGAGATAACAACTCACGTCACTACAGTGATAGCTCCCTTTGTAGACTATGTCAATTAGCGCGGCCAGAACATCGATATCTTCTTTCTCTCTTCACCCAGTACTATGCAAACTTAGGTAGATGGGTGGGATACTGTCAACTATATCCACAAAATGTATTGTTTATTATTGAAATGTTTATAACAACGACCTACACAGACCCTAAATACGGTTTGTCAGTAGCCAGTCGCAAGGCGAGACCGCCACATTAGGCTACAGTTATGCACAGCTTCATGATAAACTAGTTCGAATTTTTAATTATCTCGAACAACAATACGTAATTTGGCGGACGCGCCCAGGCCCAAAGATATTCCCGAGTTATGATACATATCCGAGTTATCCTTTGATCAACTTTGCTCTATTGTACTTGTTACTCTAATAATGGGGCTTGCAATCAATACCAGTATATGCTGCTGTGTCATATTTAGCAGAGATGACCAACAATCGTGTAAGGGTGCCAACTAGTTCGCGCAGTGTAATATATGCGTACACACACACTCCTGCATAACTCACAATACTTCAAGAAGTGGGCAGTGTTTCATTACTCAATCTGAATGACAAAACCTTCGTCATATACAGTATACTGTTGGTTATTTAATTTGAAAATGTAGACTCGAATAAAAAGTTTATATTTATATTGAAATGTAAGTTTATTACAATCACATTGCATATAACAGTTGTTGTGGTTGAACATAGTTGGACTGCCAATATGTTAGAATAAATACAATTCACACGATATAAGATTATTCAACAATAAATACGATCAGATTTGATCAGAGTGCGTAGCTTTATATCACACAAATCGCCCCAGCTGGTTACACACTTACCGGATATATCGTCAGCTGCATAGACTAGTTGCTCGTCTACTACGAATAATAACTAATTCACGCCCGAAACTCACACTTATACCTGATTGTAGGTGTCGCTGCGCAGTCGCTCAAACGTGACCTCGGTGTACATGTTTATTATACTGTCTACGTGTGTTGTCTGACTTGGTTAGATGCGGTTGCGGATTGTGTGAAAAATAGTTTGAAGATAAGCTAATTTGAAGTAATTCTGTTTCAACTTATGTGTGTGTGTGTGTGTGTGTGTGTGTGTGTGTGTGTGTGTGTGCGTGCGTGCGTGCATATGTGTGTGTGGGTGTGGGTGTGTGTGTGTGTGTGAGTGTGTGTGTGTGTGTGTGTGTGTGTGTATGTGTGTAGGTGAGCGGGTGAGCTTTTGTATGCACGTATATGCGTTTGGGTGCAAGTGTGTGTGTGTGTGTGTGTGTGTGTGTGCGTGCGTGCGTGCGTCTGTGCGTGTGTGCATCAATCGCAGGTGCGTGCGTACGTGCACTTGGACATGCACACTTGTGTATGCAGGTTAACGTCTTAGAATGCGGTGTTCATTCAAACATGCACATAATGCAAACATGTGCACTGTAAAGGCACTTTAATAGTTTATTGTCCGATTTTGTGCGATCCATGCATATCTGTTGATCGTATAGGGTTTCTTTGTTAGAATTTAAAGCAACGCCATATCATTCATGAAATACGTTTAGTGCATTTGCTGATCTATACAACCAATATATTTTAGCAGCATCAAATCGTTGAGTTGTAATGGTTGTTCGCTTAAATGTTTATTTGAAATCTAGGGAGATGTAAGTGGCATATTCAGGCAGGAGTGCATTGAGCCCCGCACTCTTTGGTAATTGTTTAAATGTATAATATACTGTTGCGACACTGTGATTTAGCATATGGCAAACTATCATATGACTAAACTTGTTCCTGGCTGCCCCTTTCCGAAATCCAAGGTGTGAGAAGTGGACTTTTCACTTTCATTAATTCGCTGCCTTCCCGTTATAGCTACGTTTTGTTTATCTTACAGTTGCTCATAAAGATCATTGATCCGACTAATCCCATCATAATTACGTTTTAATTTTACAGTTCAGGACGGGACGGAAGGGAGGAGTATCACGTATTTCAGATCATACTGAGACATTCGGACGTATCATTCATTGACCTAAGTGAAGTGGAGAAACTTGGAATGATCAACTTTGTTCAAGGTTTGAAATGGAAACAAGAGGGTCGCAGATTTTTTGAGTCGGTCCCAAATTGCGTGTGAGCTACGAAGATATTCTCGTATACTCAACGCATTGTCTTAACTAATAAAGTAATGTTTACATAATATAGGCAAATGTTTGTGAACAGTTGATTTGTTGATAGACCTTCCTTAAAATATGTGATATTATTATCATCAGCCCTATGACTAATATCAACAGCGAGAACGTATACATAATTAACATAGGGGTGGTTTTGTTATTAAATAGCCCACGTTAATCGAGTAATGGTAACCTATCTGCGACATTCATCGGGCTTGTTGAAAGTCAACAAAATTACATAGTTGCAGACGACATATTCTTGGGATCGCAGATTACAAGGCGTTTTCAAAATAACGTCAACGTTGAGTCACATGTCTCGTCCTCATTGTGTGTACGTGTGTAGGTGAATGCACACGTGTGTGTCAGGGTGGGTGCTTGTCCTGAAGGATGTGATTGTGTCTGAGCAACAGTAGATATGACTGTTGCGAGAAACACAAAACGCTTGTTGTTCGTTTTTGGTTGATCTCGTGTCAAATGTAGGAATTAATGGCACATTTGAGTATGTAAAAACATGTGGAATTGTTATCATCAGCCCTATACTACAGACACGTTAAGAGACACGATATAACGACACGAACCAGCTTCTCCCTGTCATTAATTTCTTGTAGTTTTGTGCTGCGTTCAGTCTATTTTCGTATATTTTATGTAGATCCATAAACATCCATTTATGTGCTACCAGCACGCAGTCTGATGTTTTTTTAGGTAATGTTCAGACGGTATTAATATTATGTTACCAAGTTCACTTTATGTCAATATATGTACGACTGTCTTAAAATATGTTGGCAATTGGTATGGCTTTAAATATGTACTAGCTTTAGCATAGTTTCATAATGTTTCTGATTGTATATTTTGCGTGTGCATGATGGGGGGGGGGGGGGACAGGGAAGACAAGGGTGTATGTATGTTGACGCCACAACGCCAAGAATTCCTGGTACATTTTAAATGCTTCTTGGTAATAAACAGTCTGAATCTTTGAATCTCTATGACCAATATCAGCAACGACAACGTATACATAATTAACTTTGGGGATGGTTTTGTTATTAAATAGCCCACGTTAATGGCGTAATGGTAAATAATCAGCGCACTCACCGGGTTCGTTAAAAGCCAACAACATGACATATTTGTCGACGACATATTCTCGGGATCGCAGATTACAAGACGTTTTCAAAATAACGTTTTGCGTTTAGTCAAATGTCTCGTCGTCATTGTGTGTACATGTGTATGCGAGTGCACGCGGGTGTGTCAGGGTGGGTGCCTTTAGGCCTTGAGCCAGGACCACAAATTTGGGCAACCGGTACATTTTTAGGGACGAATGCTCATAGTGTTTTTGGTTAGGCCTACATCCCTAGAGGTGGAAAATATGTGATAGCATTGCAGCACTCCCAGCTTTCTATGATAAATCACTATTTTTCATACTATCCCCATATCCGCGACAACAAGTTTTCTATGAAATTGCTAATGGGGGCCCATACACGAACTACTATGGAATATTTACTATACATCCCTGTAGGATAAAAATTGGACCCCATATGATTTAAATGTCATGCTTTCCATTCATGTCAAAATGATTTTCATTGCTTGAGAATTGTGGATGTTGTGGTTTTTATCTACCACATTTCAAAATGCAATCCACGGCATTCAGGTTTTCAACAAAAGATGACTTAAAATTCTGGCTAATAACCACATGTTTCGTCATTTAAGGTTCTTATTGCACCAGAGTGTTGGCTTTCATCCGTAGATGTGGAAAATATGTGACAGCATTGCAGTATATACATTCTTTTGTGTGAAATTACTCTTTTTAATCCTTTCCCCATTTCCGCGAAAATTATTTTTATATGGAAATTTCTGAAGGGATGGTCACACACAAACTATTATACAATAGTTATTATACATCTTATGGGTATGATAATTGTACATAATATGTTTGAAGTTTCGTGAGTCATATACATGTGAAAATGGTTTAATACCTTCAGAAATGTGGATTTTATGGCATTTTATCTACCGCGCCTCAACGTGCATACCACGCCATTCAGGCATTCAACAAAAGAGATTACTTAAATGTCTGGCTAGTAACCTCATGTCTCCACATTCAAGGTTCTTGTTGCAACAGAATGGTCACTGGACTTCAGGTTTTGTTATGTAGGTACAGTCTGTATATTTTATTGCAGTTATATGTATTATCATGACATGGTTGAAAATTGCATTTGTTGTCATTGAGATAAAACTAAATGTTCTTATGTTAGCCACCTAAAGTTCTGACCGTAACACTAACCTACATACAATGGACTTGTTGTAGACATTCAAATTATACAGGTACACAGTATTGACTTGTAGCTGTGGTGTTGAACACTATGCACTCTGAACATTTCACATGCTTAATTCACGATGTACTTAGTTGGATGATGGCTATGATTACTAAACACTGTTTTCAACAGTGTTTAGTAATCATAGCCATCATCCAGTTCATCCTCAGCTACACTTTCATCATTGTCAGCACTAGACACCTGATTGTCACAGTCTTGGAGTCTGCACATATCAGTACAACTGAGTCCATTTGACAAGCAGACACACTTTGGCAGTTCACACTTCCTGGGACAACTGCATGCTAGTAGATTCAAATATGGCCTCGTGTGCTGGCTAACCTTCCATCCAGTGTACAACCAGCTGCTTAGTCCCATCTTCTCTTTCCAACTTCCACCCTCTGCCAACTGGGGTCGGATAGTTTGCGCGTTGAGCCTGTTTCAACAAACAGTCTCTTCTACATGGTGGCAGTTGGTGACTCTATATCTCACCTTTCTTTGCACAGAACAGGTGGTATCTCAGATCATTGACGTTCACAGCAGAAGATTTTAGTGCGTAAAGAACGCATGTAAATGCCTCTAGTTTGTCCATGAGATCTGGAGAGAGATCCCATTCCTGGCCCAGCATCCTGAATGAGTCCTGTGATTCTTTGTTGCTAGTCAAGAGTTTCAGAGCACTTGCCTTTCCTTTTCCAGCAAATGCACTGACAGTGTCACATCCAGTGTATGCGTGCAATCCAATGAGAACTTTACAAACATCTCTGCCAACAGTAGCTGCTATTTTTCCAATGTGAAGGATTCTTGTTTGGGTTCTAGTACCACATTTCTGGAACAACGTGGCTCTAATGTTCTCTTTGAGTGCCAGGCACACGAAGAATATATCTGTGTTTTCTGAGCTGATTACGACGACTTCATAGCCCTCTCTGGCAGCATGGGCTGCATGTAGCAGGAATCGTCCTTCGGCTTCCTCTTGCGTACACCGTAGAGCTGGAACCTTCCTGCTGCCTTCAGGAGTAATCTTGCTACATTTGTCTTCAACGATAGCAAAGAGCACATTGTCTTATAGCTGCTCTGTGTATTCGGCTTTCTTCCATTCGTTGACCAGGAAAGTGATCAGACTGGTCTTATTATTGACTTGACTCAGAACGTTCCTACACTGTCTAATAATGTGTGAGGCTGTGATATGTCCACGCGCTTCCCCTCTTACTGATCGTTCACTGTCCTTGATAGAGAGTTCCTTGTATGTGTCAAACACAACATCGCTGCTTTTACTCTGACATCCATCCCTCAGTGCCATAGACAGGACTGATTTGGCCACCTCACCAAAAGTAGTTTGATCACCTCTTACTCACTGGACAAGGTTCATGCCATCAACAACAGTTGCAGAATGAACTAGTAGCTCCTCTGTTCCTGTCACATTTTCCTGCAGACAAGTAGCTAAAGTGGCTTTGTTTGTCTTTCTTAAAAACCCATCTGGGGTTGACAAAGCTCACGACAAAGGTCCCACGGGATGGGAAAGGATATTCGTCATATTGAGATTGCGTCCTTGTGCCATCACAATGATGTATTCATCATGTGCCTGACACTCAACGAGAACATTAGAGTCACATTGTTCCAGAAATAGAACCCGAACAAGAATATTTCATGTTGGAAAAATAGCAGCCACTATTGGTAGAGATGTTTGTAAAGCTCTCATTGGATTGCACGCATACTGCTGGAAAAGGTAAGGCAAGTGCTCTGAAACTCTTGACTAGTAACACAGAATCACAGGACTCATTCAGGATGCTGGGCCAGGAATGGGATATATCTCCAGATCTCATAGACAAACTAGAGGCATTTACATGCCTTCTTTACGCTCCAAAATATTCTGCTGTGAAGGTCAATAATCTGAAATACCACTTTATCTGTACAAAGAAAGGTGATATGGATGCCACCAAGCAGCTAATGTTTGTTGAGACATGCACAACACGCAAACTACCAGGCTGCAATATGGAGGAGATGTTTGGAGCAGGACCCAAGGATTCCGACCCCAGTTGGCAGAGGCTGGAAGTTGGAAAGAGAAGATGGGACTAAACAAATGATTGTACACTGGATGGAAGGTCAGCCAGCATCTGAGGCCGTGTTAGATTTACTAGCATGCAGTTGTCCCAGGAAGTGTGAACTGCCAAAGTGTGTCTGCTTGTCAAATGGACTCAGATGTACTGATATGTGCAGACTCCAAGACTGTGACAATCAGGTGTCTAGTGCTGACAATGATGAAAGTGTAGCTGAGGATGAACTGGATGATGGCTGTGATTACTAAATATTGTTTCCAACCTCAACTGAGGACATAATGAATTAAGCATGTGAAATGTTCACAGTGCATAGTGTGCATTACTGTAGTTACAAGTCAGTATTGTATACCTGTATAATTTGAATGTCTACAACAAGTCCATTGTATGTAAGTTAGTGTTACAATCAGAACTTTAGGTAACTAACATAAGAACATTTAATTTTATCTCAATGACAACAACTGCAATTTTCAACCATGTCATGATAATACATATAACTGCAATAAAATATACAGACTGTACCTACATAACAAAACCTGAAGTCCAGTGACCATTATGTTGCAACACGAACCTTGAATGTGGAGACATGAGGTTACTAGCCAGACATTTAAGTGATCTCTTTTGTTGAATGCCTGAATGATGTGGATTGCACGTATATGACTCACGACACTTCAAAACATATTATGTACAATTATCATACCCATAAGATGTATAATAACTATTGTATAATAGTTTGTGTGTGACCATCCCTTCAGCAATTTCCAAAGAATAATAGTTTTCGCAGAAATGAGCAAAGGATTAAAAATAGTGATTTCACACAAACGAATGTATGTACTGCAATGCTGTCACATATTTTCCTTAAGAACCTTAAATATCGAAACATGTGGTGATTAGCCAGAATTTAAAATCATCTTTTATTGAAAACCTGAATGCCGTGGATTGCATTTTAAGATGTGGTAGATAAAAAACCACAACATCCACAATTCTCAAGTTATGAAAACAATTTTGATATGAGTGGAAAGCATGACATCAAGACCACATGATTTCCATTTTCTGTTCTACTGGGATGTATATTAAATATTCCATAGTAATTTGTGTATGGTCCCCCATTAGCAATTTCATAGAAAACTTGTTGTCGCGGATATGGGGATAGTATGAAAAAGAGTGATTTCTCACAGAAAGCTGGGAGTGCTGCAATGTTATCACCTATTTTCCATCTCTAGGGATGTAGGACTAGCCAAAAATCACTATGAGCATTCGTCCCTAAAAATGTACCAACAAACCCTCTGGCTCGTGGCCTACTTGTCCTTGTGTCTGAGCAACAGTAGTTATGGCTGTTGCGAGAAACACAATACGCTTGTTTTGCGGTTGTGGTTGGTCCCATGTTAAATGTAGGAATTAATGGCACATTTGAATATGTAGACATGACACGTGAAGCATGAGTTAGCGTTGATCACGCATGTTAGTAATTTTGAGTTCGACGTGAAAAGCGTCATTTTATTATGCGTTTTGGGAACAGGTGTATGCAGCAAACGGATCATTTTCTTTTAGTTAGCGACATATAATTTCAGTAAAATAATATGACTATTGGCATCCCAATATGTACTCCATCATCGTGTGTGCGTGTTTATGTGTCAAATGCATGTAGAGTGCGTGTGCGTGCGTGCGTGCGTGCGTGCGTGCGTGCCACATTATGCGGGTACCTCATTGGTGCAATTGGGATCATCTTTGCATTTCGGTAATTCAGTTTTTAGTAAAACGTGTTGTAGTTCGACATAGCTAACTATACCACAGACACGCTATGACGACACGAACCAGCTTCTCCCCGTGATTTATTTCTTACAGTTGTGTGCTGCTGCGTTCAGTCTGTTTTCGTATATTTTATGTAGATCCATAAACATCCATTTATGTGCTACCAGCACGCAATCTGATCGTTTTTATTTTAAATTCATGTTTAAATTATTATAAATTACACGTACTCACGCACATGCACAGACACATACACACACACTCTCTCTCTCTCTCTCTCTCTCTCTCTCTCTCTCTCTCTCTCTCTCTCTCTCTCTCTCTCTCTCTCTCTCTCTCTCTCTCTCTCTCTCTCTCTCTCACACACACACAAACACACACACACACACAAAATCACAATTGCATTCGCATAAATTTGACCATTATTAATGTTGTTAAATGTGAATGTTTCGATTCGGATATATTGCTCAATCAAAATCATGGTCAATTTTCGTAAGCAAATAATGAACATTAATTGAACGGTTAATTTGTTAAAATATAGTGTACCATAACATGGTTTTACGATTACTATTTTCAGATTATTAATATTGTGTTTAGATAATCTTGATTAGTGAATAGTTGAAATATGTGCTTGTCGTACGCTAAATGCGTGTCGATTAGCAGTGGAAATGTATAATTTGACGTTCGTAATAGGGTCATATTACATGTCTGTTGTAGGGACAATAGTTAATTCACTACAAATGGCCATTTCATTACCAGCCCTAGTCCACTTTAACGGCTTCAGTCCAGCACAAACACGGGTGGTCGTGCGTTGCCTGACACGGCAAGGTATGGACACAAACGCTGAACCAGTCATGCGTGACCGCAAACGCCTCGCTCCTTTTGTTTTAGAGTTTTCCAATGACTAATAACAGCTCTCGTCGAAATGTAAATAAAGGAGTGTTTTTTACCTTTTAGTGCATAAGAAGGGTCTACGGAGTAACAAAAACAAAATCGGTTAACGGTCTTACGTGAACGCGTGTCAACTCTAAGACATCACCGCTGTCTAGTCAGACAACAACACAGGATGATTTATTACAAACGACAGTGGGGGAAATATCGGCGCCTGTCTCGGGCTGGTGTGACTTTGCGGGGCGTCGTGCCAGGCGCATGAAGGCGCCGACTAAAACGAAGCACCTTGCGACACGGGAGCACGCATAGCATCAGGCACGAACAGTGGGCCTACGCAAGGCTGCCCGTGACGTATTTCTCTGTAAATGTCTCCACCCAGACTGATGTGACATCGCGTGCTCATTTAACCTACATTCGCTTTGAGCTTGCTCTCCGATAGCCACGTACACTATTGTCTAAAACGCGAACTGACATACTAAATATGACATGATTTAAAACACGGTGTGCAAATTACCGACGACGAATCTATCGAGACACTTTATCTCAAATTAAAACACAAAATGTGTTTGCAAATGCGTTTAACCGCTGTAACATGGGAAATTAGATAATATACTCCAAACACATTTATGATCTTAAATGCACATGTCCTCCCTCTGTCTCCCTCTGTCTCCCTCTGTCTCCCTCTGTCTCCCTCTGTCTCCCTCGGTCTCCCTCGGTCTTCTTCGGCCTCCCTCCGTCTCCATCACTTGATTGTGCTCGGTCTTCCTAGGTCTCCCCCGGTCTCCCTCGGTCTCCCTCGGTCTCCCTCGATCTCCCTCGGTCTCCTTCGGTCTTCCTCTGTTTCTCTCTGTCTCTCTCGGTTTCCCTTAGATTTACTTCGTTTCCCTCGGCCAACCTCGGTTTCACTCGGTCTCCAAAGGTCTTCTACGGTATCTTTCAGTCTCCCTCAGTTTTCTACCGTTTCTACTTGTCTCACTGCATTCCTTTCCTTCTCCCTCAGTCTCCTTCCGTCCCCCTCTGCCTCTCCCTGTTTCGATATCCCCAATACCTCTCGTTGGACTTACTCTAACGCAGTCGAATTCACTCAGACTCCGTGATTTTGATAATTTAGCAAAAGTACTAGTTTGATATATAAATTTCCTGGAATTAGCAAGAGAAAGTCTTAATGATGCCGCCTAGGAATCATGTATTAAAAAATAACACATTGTGCAACTTGGTGGACGCATTTTATAGTACGAATACATTTGTGTTGTTTACCAATCTATGAAACGGTACCAGGCGACCATCGCTTCAGAATTATGTTGTCATACATTTATATTTGTCGACTGAATCGTTTGTCAATAACACCACCGCGTCCGATACGAAGATATTTCCTGGCGCCTTGAGTGGACTAGCTAAAAAGGCGGGGTATATATTAAACCCAACATGTCCCTATCCATACCCGTTCCAAGAACCAAATGATACCACATTAAAACCAATTGACAACAAGTAAAGCACTTCTGCTGCGTACGTGTGATGATATATTTGAGTAACAGCGTGGACAAATAATAACTCACTTACACTCTTGAGTTCGTTAGCAATGTAATGCTCCCACTAACGAACAATTCGTGAAAATATATGTAAATTGTTGTAGTAATTTACAATGCTCTATAGATATCTACAGAGTGTAGCAATGAGACGTTACATAAAACTATGGAATAATATATTCTATAGAAGTATGGTCTACTAACATATTCTTATATACAAAACTATCCATAATAATCCAAAGGAGTAATATATTGATAGAATGTTACAGAGATTGTGCTAAGCGACATGTGAGTAGTATGTCGCGGTAATTATGCTAGGTCGTTGGCGCGGCGCGGTTGAAGAGTAAATGACGTAATTTCCGGGGGACAAAGGTCAAAGTTAAATTTCTAGGCCATGGTCAAATGTCAACTGGCGCCCCTGACGGATAGATCGTGAGCTACAAATAGCGCCCCCTTGGGTATAGTTGGTGAACGAAATATAAGTACTGCTTAAACTCGTGCCTTTTATTTTTGTGAAGCGGTTCCCCTGGCGGATAGATCATGAACTAAAAGCGCCCCTAACGTATTAGTCACCAAATAAATATCTACGCCAAAGTTCCAGGCCAAAGAGTTCTTGCTTATTCGGCACGCCCACCTGCCCTTTATGATTGCAAGGCTCTGTATCAGAGCAGTGGCAAAACAATGTCCAGTCTCTGGTTCTTGCACTTATGGAGGGTGTGGAATAAAATATACAAACGTTTTCTGATGTCATTTTTCTTAGTATAACTACCCTGCACCCTAGTCCCTTTTATCATTTGTGCAAAGTATGGGCACGAGGTTAATTCATCCCTTTACCTGCAGCTTCGTTTGGCCGACAGGCTGTGGTAAGACGACGTTTGTTGTCTCTTTACTACGTCATTCTGCCACATTTGTAAACTCACGCCCGAAAAGATAACTCGGTGTTAGAGTGAATTGCAGGCGTTGTATTCCACGCTCTGTACGAAACATACGAATACAGAATTTGTCGATTGTCTTCCCGATGTGTTGTCTTTCGAACCCAAAACGAGAAACTTGGTAGTTATCGACGATCTCATGTCCAAAACGGACAACAGGATCACCGAACTGTTTACGAAGAAGATTCACCATTGCAATACGTCCGTAATATATTTAGTGGCAAATTATTTCCTAAAGGGAAAGCGAGTCGCACTATAAGCATATAGTACGTGGTACTCTTCAAGAATCATCGCGACAACATGCATGTGGTCAACGTGGTCAAACAGATCTACCCGAATAGCATAAAATACGTGCAAGAAGCCTAAAGGGACACACACAAAATCCGTACCGCAATGGTATTTGTTCATCGACCTCAAACAGGCCACACCTGAACACTGTCGCATGCGTACTAATATCATACCGGAACCCAACAAACTTCAGTACGCCTACTTTCTGAAGATATAAATACACAAAACGCTGTGACCCTCGTCATTCGACATGTCAGCGCGACTGAAAAGAAATGCGTTGTGCCTTTATCTTCTCGCTAAAGCGGATCCTGCTTTAGCCAGAGTCATATAGACTGGAATAAGACACTGAAAAATAAGACGGCAACAGAATGCTGGAATATATTAAAGAGTGAAATTGAGTGCATAATCGATAAATTTGTACCCTTCAAAAAACAAGGAAAACGGTCCAAAAAGAAACACTTATCGAAAGAAGCCATTAGAAAAATTAAGTATAAACAAATGATGTGGAAGTCATATAGATGTACTGGAAATGATGAAGACTATAACAATTATAAAGAAGCACTTAACCAAGCTACAGCTGAAATTAGAAATTCAAAAAGAAGCTATGAACAACAATTAGCTAGTAATATAAAACATGACAGCAAGAGTTTTTATGCGTATGTTCGAAGCAAACAGAAAGTTCAAGATAAGGTCGGTCCTCTAGAAGATAGTGCTGGAAATATGATATCAGAGGGATTCATAATGGCAGAAGACCTGAATGAGTACTTTAGTTCAGTGTTTACCAGGGAAGATATTAGTTCACTGCCAATACCAGAGGCTAAGTTCAAGGGGGCAGATTCAGACTATTTAGGACAATTAATTGTAACCCCGGAAAAGGTAGCTAAGAAAATAAGGGCTATGAAGGAAAATAAATCACCTGGAGTGGATGGTATTCCACCCAAACTATTATTGGAAATTGTAGAACAAATTAGCATACCACTTGCAACAGTTTTCAACTTGTCATTAGAAGAGGGAGTGGTTCCTTTAGAATGGAAAGAAGCAAACATTATACCGTTATTCAAAAAAGGTTCGAGAAACAAGTCAGACAACTATAGACCAGTGAGTTTAACATCAGTGATTTGTAAATTATTAGAAAGACTAATTAAAGATCACATGGTGGATTTTCTTGTTAAACAAAACTTGATAAACCCATCTCAACATGGTTTTTTTAAAGCGAGGTCATGCTTAACAAATATGTTATGTTTTTTGGAAGACATCACTAAGTGGGTAGATGAGGGAACACCAGTAGATATTGTCTACTTAGATTTTCAAAAAGCTTTTGACAAAGTACCACATCAAAGATTACTGCTTAAACTAAAGGCCCATGGCATAGGAAATGGTATAATAAACTGGATAGAACAATGGCTGATTGACAGAAGACAACGTGTAGTAGTTGATGGGGAGGCTTCAAACTGGAAATCAGTATTGAGTGGGGTACCACAGGGATCAGTATTAGGTCCTATATTATTCTTAATATACATCAACGATTTGGATGATGAAATAACAAGCAAGGTGTTGAAATTTGCGGATGATACAAAAGTGTTTAGAAGGATTAAAAGTGATGGAGATAGACAGCATTTACAAGATGATCTTGACAGGTTGATGAAATGGTCTGAAAAATGGCAAATGATGTTCAATTTTGGGAAATGTAAATGCCTCCACATAGGACATGGGAACGAAGAGGTAGAATATACAATGGGGGGTACTGTACTAAGTACTACTGTAAAAGAAAAGGACTTAGGGTTAACCGTTAGTGCTGATATGAAGATTTCAGAGCAGTGCGGAATTGCAGCTTCAAAGGGAAATCAAATCCTTGGATTAATTAGGCGAAACATAACGTATAAGGAAAAAGAGCTAATAATACCGCTGTACAAAACAATAGTTAGGCCTCATTTAGAATATTGTATTCAAGCGTGGAGGCCATATCGCAGGAAGGACATAGATATGCTAGAAAGAGTGCAGAGGAGAGCAACTAAAATGATACAAAATCTGAGGGATCTTAGTTATGAAATACGCCTAAAAAAATGCGGTTTAACAACACTAGAGACCAGGAGATTGAGAGGAGACCAGATAGAAGTGTTTAAAATATTGAAGGGTTATGAAAATATTGATAGAAATATGTTTTTCTCAGTTAAGAAAGATAGAAGGACTAGAGGACATGATCTTGCATTAGCAAAGGAGCAGAGTAGATTGGATATAAGAAAGTTTTCATTTTCACAAAGGACTGTAAATGAATGGAACAGATTACCTGCTGATTGTGTGGGTGCTAGTAGCGTGAATATGTTTAAAAATAAAATCGACACATACCTCAGACGGGCGGGATACACATAGATAAAAAGGTCGGACTCTCGAAAAGCCAAGGGCTTCCTTGTCCACCTGCTACCTAGAGTTAATTCTCTGGGTGGCAATCTTGTTAAAATCATCGACACAGGAAAACCCGATCTGGTACATAGTCTGTGCGAGTGTCCACGAAACATATTAAAAGGGAACGTATCATTAAAGAAATATCACAAGTCTAAACTACGTCGATACAAGAAGGACCTCCGAACTTTGGTCCTAAATAAAACTGCTCTCCGTAAGAAGAAACGTATTCTACAGAAAGGTGGTTTCTTTACGGCCCTATTAGCACCCTTAGCTACGTTTCTTCTGGCCCCATTGTTGACGAAGTTGTTGCAGTCGTAACTACACGACCTGTCCGCCAACAGATCCACATCATCACCTTCATTAGCACCGTTCCACTGCCCATATTGCAAACGGCATTATTTATTTTCACACGTCGGAACAATTGAAAAAGCATCGCGTCACTGAATAATTCACTTGACCGGCGCCCACAACGAAACGTGCGCCTCTGGCCCCAGCGACAAACTCGATATTGCTGTTTCCATCTCAGGTCACCACGGAGCATACAAAGACAATTTTGGAAAACATTCAACCGCAACGGCCTTCGACAAATCCTATCAAAGTGTCTTGCGACGATTCGATGATGAAATGTCAAACACATTAGAACGACACGATATACATGAGAGCGAAAAGGTTGTATTGTATAAATACGTGTTGAGTCGGTACAACGATCTTTCCAACAAACGTATGCAGGTACCACTGCGTGTGGCCATCGAAAAAATTCCCAGTGAAGATGAAAACAAAGTACAACCTGCTAACGAAAATGAAATCTTCGAAAATGAAAGCATCGAAAACGAAATCATCGACAGCTAACCAAAATTTATGAAGCAGAAAGCACGGCGATTCCTAAATAAAATATAAGGTTCCGTAATGAACGATCGTGGCGAGAGGTGTACAGAAACAAGGCGGTTCCCGGAAGAAATATCGTAAACCTTGTGAATGACGTGTTGAGAAAGCGGAAGTCGTTTGAACCAGTGGGATGGAAAACTTTCTCTCGTGGTGTGAAGGACGTGGACCCGCCTATGGATTTAGTGTTGAACCCGGAACGGTGGATTTACATGCAAACAGCATTAGGGGGCGACGGCAATATTGATGACGACATTTCAAAGCAACTTACCAATTCCATAAGTCGCGGTCGTGGTCGTCGTAGACTTCCTGGTTCGTTGCACCGCGCAGCTCACTTGGCGCCAACGTTACAAAACATGCGTTGATAATTTAACTAATAGTCTTACACTTCACAACCAAAGAGATACTATTCGTATTGTCAATATTAGGGTAATCGATTGTCATAAAACAGGTTCGTGTACGACATGCAAGACACATGAACACTATGCAAGAGGCATCATGTCGGGATTATCCTCTCAATTATATGTCAGAAATGCATGAATTGACAAAAAAATAAAATGGTGTTGACACTGGACAAATGTGTTAAGGCACTCCTCACTGTTCCCCATTACAGTGATACAAAGTTTTTTGTCACCTTGTCACTGTGGGTGGCGTTCAATTCGGGTAAGCATATACTATTTTTCAATTTCAGCAAGATACACATACAAATTCAGCAAATTCATCAAGATACACAGGTAAGTTAAGCAAATTTATCAAGATACAAAGGTAATTTCACTTAGATACACATGTAAATTCAGCAAGATACACATGTAAATTCAGCAAATTCAGCAAGATATACATGTAAGTTCAAAAAATTCAGCAAGATACACAGGGAAATTGAGCAAATTGAGGAAGATACACAGGTAAATTCAAGAAATTCACCTAGATACACAGGTAAAATTCAACAAGATTTACAGGTAAAATTGAGTAGGGTATCCCGACTCGTTTAAAAGCTGGATGAATGAATCGTCGCTCGTTGCGTATAAAGACTAGTCCACACCGGTCGAGCTGTCATTCGTGTCATGGACCATGTGACGGACGTTCTCTTCAAAAACACTGACGATACCGTAAGTACAAACAGACATTGGGTGTTGTTTGGAAATTCGGAAATCTTCTTCTTCTGCCTAATCGTGATACTGTACACCGTTATATTGGTCAGTATCTACAATCTGACTAAATTAGACGTAAACTGTAATCTGTGGACGGCTTTGTTGAACAGTTACCTGGGATACCTATTAACTAATCCGTCAATGAAACGCGGTGACCATGTCGTGTGATTTTTACCTGACTGCCCAGCAACGCGTCAATGAAGTTACATCCCGACAACACTTTGACCCACTATGTCACGGCTTTGCCGCAACGCATTAGTTTAGTCGGTCAGTGGGAGTGCGGGTTGGTCGATATTCAATATACGCACTGTTGGTACAACTTGAGAGAAGAGGATGTTTCTTTTGTCGATGGTACGACGTAAGTGGTGAATATCGAGGCAGGCCACTACGATAGTCCTCTAGCGCTCATTCGTGCAATCAACAGAAACATAAAGTCACCGATAAAAGAAAAGCAAATAAAACTGAGCTACAGTGACATCACACAAAACGTGACTATACACATAATAGAAAACATCTAATTATCCGTGTATTCGTTAAACCTACAACGTTTGTTAGGTTTAAGAATTATGTTTACACCATTCCGGAAGAAGAAGTATCACATTATTATAACTTAAAAAAATCCGAATCTCTGGTAGACATGGATCATGGGTTTTAGTCGCTGTACGTCTACTCCAACGATGTGGAACCACGTGTGGTTGGAGACAGCGTCGTCCCTCTTTTGAGGGTTGTACCGATAGAAGATAAACACGGAGACTTGGTGACACAAAGTTTCGACAATTACAATACGATCACGTCTTACACAAAAGCATTTACGACCATTGAGATCGATATAAGAGACGACACGGGACGTCGCGAACCATTCGAACGCGGTAGAATAATCATTCATACGAAGACTATGCGTCCGACATGTCGGTGACGGTTTGCCCGTGTTTGTTGGGGCACGAGTGAAACGAGGTCACGGTCTAGTTAGTTTATTTGGTGGCCTCATTCGAAGTGCAATGCCGCTCATAAAATCGCTTTGGGAAAAGGAGCGTTAAAGACAGGGTACGGTGTGGCCGGCGACATGTTTTTTTTAGACAGAGCATTAAATAATCTGCAAATTGGCATGTGAAAGAAACCTGAAAGGATATGATCAGTAGTGTGCTAGGAAGCAGTGGACTTCCGGGCATACGCAACGCTCCTCGCACTATAAAACGCAAGCCGACGAGAACCTAAGCGGTGTCGCCAAGAGACGCAGACGACAGAAGACGCATCGAGACGATATATTCGGCTAGACATGGTTTTTGTGCAGAAGTTGTCGTGCGAGGGAGTGAAAAGCGAATTGGACCTGTTTAATTTACCGACGAAACAAACGAGCATCGAACACGCACAATGGGTCGAGCATCGACTTGTCACCTCGATAGGTACGGTTGGTCCTATCGAATTCTTATTACCCGGATCGGGAGACGATTACCTGGACGTGGCCAAAACTTACCTATTGGCGCGAGCACGTATAGTCAAAGGAAACAGGGACGACATCGATCAAGCTGAACCTGTTGGGCCAGTAAACAATGGGATGCATTCTCTGTTTAGTGAAGTCGACGTGTCTTTGAACGGTACCATTGTCACACCTTCCACGTATACCTGTCCTCATCGTGCGTAAATAGAAACGTTACTGAGTCATGGAGTAGAAACAAAAGAGTCAACTGACTAGTACCTTGTGGTACAAACACACGGCTGGACACATGGACGCCACCGACGATGCAAACAAGGGTCTGCTAAAACGAAACAACTATATTACCCGTAGTCGAATCGTTGACATGATGGATCGTCTACTCTTCGATCTCTTCCTCCAAGACCTTTATCTATTGAACGGCGTCGACGTTAAAATTCGAATAGTACAGAACAAATATGGTTTTGTTCTCACGGCTGTTGGTGGTGACAATGTTGATTACAAGGTACGCATAGTCGATGCAATTTTGTTTGCTCGAAAAGCCAAACTGAATCCCGCCGTACAGATGGGTCACATCAAAGCGCTGCAAAAGGGAATGGCCAAGTGTCCGTTGCGAAGAGTCAATTGTAAGGTGTTTTCCATACCGCAAGGTGCTATGTCGCACACTAAAGAAAATATTTATTCGAGTGTCTTAACAAAGAGAGTAGTCATGTGTTCTGTAGACAACGACGCTTACAATGGAGCAATCGCCAAGAAACCGTTCCACGTACAACACAACAACTTGAACTTTCTTGCATTGTACGTTGACGTGCAACAAATCCCGGCGAAATCACTCCAGTCTAATTTCGATGATGGTGCCTACGTAAGAAGTTATAGTAATCTATTTGCGGGAACGGGAAATATGTTTCAATACGAAGGAAACAACATCAGTCACAATGTGTTTGGCAAAGGATACACCCTGTTTGCGTTTGACATCACACCAGATTGTTGCGACGGTCCCCATTTCAATTTGGTACATCAAGGAAATCTACAAGTCGAGATGCATTTTAATCAACCCCTCGACAAGACAACAAACGTCGTCATCTACGGAGAATTCGAGACGGTTTTGGAGATTGACCACAACAGAAACGTCGTCTATAATTACTGATCGATACGGCACAGATAGAACGAATACTTGCAGCAGATACTCACACTAGGACGATTGTTACAGACGTATTACCTAAATACGTACCTGTTTTACCCACTGACACAAATGTTCTCATCAAAGGCTATATCTATCAAAATGGTTCGTAAATATGCTAGGCTGTTTACATGTCACATGCTAATGTGATGATTTATATACAAAAATCCGAAATATACATGATGTCAGTGCGGATAGAATTGTTCAAACAATTTCTCAAAAGACCCACACCACGATTTTGCATACCAGCTACCCTTCATGATAATTTATGATGGGACAGAATTTGAGGTAATTTCAAATGTTTGTTGACGTACTTGTCTACAATATTTTTCATATAATTGTGTAAACACAACAGTTTTGTCCCAATAAATATATATGCATACAAGGTAATTTGCAATATAGTATTTCTCCTAGTTAAACAAAAATTTTTAATACAAAAAGGTGAACATCTTGCATCAACAGAACGCTAATTATGAAAATACTTACATCGCTTGCTAGCTTTATTTGACAGTTGATTTTTATTGTAAATGTGTTTCTTTCAAAACTAGATGCAGGGTATATATTTCATCACAGGAGAATAATTATTGTATATATATAGATATATATATATACATACATACATATATATACATACATACATACATATATATATATATTCATATATATATACACACACACACACATATATATATATATATATATATATATATATATATATATATGCAGTAGTATTGTATAATGTTTAGTAAATGTAATATTTACGTTAAAATATGTATTATTTGTGTAATGTGTATAATTGGAGGGGCAAATTGTAAAAATAGTGTGTAGACCTATTATCAGACCTCGGTTCAATTCACTTTTGTCAATTGCAATTCAAGGAGCAATTCCAATTCAATTCATTTTATTCAAATACAATTCGAGCATATTTTTGATCAATTCAATTAATTTCCAATTCAATTAAGAATTGAACCCAGGTCTGCCGACTAAACATTGATAGTTGTGTGCACAGTATCATATTTAACATGTAACGGGTTAAAATAATGTTGTGCTGTAGGTGCCAGGACACGGTACTTACACATCAAAGATGGGACATCTGTTTGTTGGGTTTAATGATGTAACTATTAGAAATAAATAAGAGAGAAAATTATTATCCAATAAAAGCGTGTGCATGGTATTTCGTGATATAATCCCACATTTTCACATTGCATGATTGTGCATCTTTTACAAAGCACATTGTATATGTCCCACATCCATCGTACGGACCTTCAATAAGCTGCAATGCTGGGTGTATACAAAAATATGTGGTTGTCTGCATGGCAAACAGTTCGATTAAACACATTCCAATACAATAAGTATTGTTTAATTTGCATTACTCTGATGATGTGTTCACGGAAACTGTTTGAGAGTAGCTGCCTAACCTGAAGGAGAAGAGAAACAATCTTGGATCATCATCAATGTCACGATCATAGTCAAAACAATATGTGTCTTTTTCATGATGTAATATTCTTGCAATGGATAAATAAAACAGTTGAAATGCATTAAGATGTTACCCTTACTAAATAAATGTGTTTAATGCATGTTCAAAACATTCCATTTCATATCAGTATGTAGGCATTTGTTAAGCAAGAAATACAATTTGACTGTCACAAGAGTGTTATTGAGTAAAGAATAAACAAATACTGATACAATCTCTTCAAGGTTCAACTTAAGTCTTCAAACACTGTATATGATTGATTTCTTAGTGTGTTTTTTATTGAATCACATACAAATACATCACTTCAGATAGAAAAGTGGTAGGGGCGACATCAAGACTACATTACACTTGCTGAAGGCAATTAATGGAATCAGTGGCTTTGACAACCAGTACTGTTTTGTATGCAACATTCAAACTCCAGCAGGAATTCAACTTGGCACACATCAATGGACCACTATGAACCCCACCGCTCTGACGCGTGGTAACATTGCATGAATTACAACATAGAAAATAACAGTAATCTATTTCAAATTATGTACATTTTTAGATAAATATCAAACATTACGTGCCATTTAATTTCTGAAAATCCTTATTAATTCAAACAATACGTGTTAAACTAAAAATGGATGCTTGTAAATAATGTAATGAACAATTGGATTAAATTGTGTTATAAATATTACCCTGCTTTTACTAAGTTACCTGATTCCAAGAATGTTATGCTGTGCAGCAAAAAATCAAAGCACTACATTGGCACTGTGTTATGGCGTACCAAAAAAACAATATGAGAATGTTATTATCATTGTTTTCATAAAGACAGCAATTGATTGTACAAACAATTTAATATTTAAATAAGGCATACTTTACATGTTTACGACTTACAGGCTATGTTACGTAGAACTGTTTCTGTATAATGCTACTTTAGCACAATGGATGCAGTATCAAGCTCATCTAGTCATCTGTGTTTGCCGAGTATAGCCAGGCAGGATCCGTATTTGACATTTTTGATTTCAATCATTAAATGTTTTTTCATCATAGCGACAATACAGAAAACCCTTAGCGATGTTAGTATTTTTTATAATTAGCCTTCTGTTGATGCAAGATGTTCACCTTTTTGTAATTAAAATGTTTTGTTTAACTAGGAGAATTGCTATATTGAAAAATACCTTGTATGCATATATATTTATGATAAAAAAAGTGTTGTGTTTAGACAATCATATGAATAATATTGTATTCAAGTAGGTCAACAAACATTGAAATTACCTCTAATTCTGTCCCATCATACATTATCATGAAGTATAGCTGATATGCAAAATCGTGGTTTGGGTCGTTTGAGAATTTTTCTTGAACAATTCTAACTGCACTGACATCATATATATTGCGGATTTGTTTACGTAAATCATCACATTAGCATGTGATATGTAAATAACCTAGCACATTTACGAACCTATTTTGATAGATATAGTCATTGATGAGAAAATTGGTGTGGTTAATTACACTGAGATTGAATATTTCACAAGAGTCCAACGGATTTGAACATACATAATTAGCAGTCGGACAAAAGCAATGCCTGTTCTCGAAACTGTCAGCGTCGAAAGGTCGACTCGAGCGTATCGGTCCCGCTTGTCAATATACGTTGCATTGCGGCTATTGTGATGAATATAGGTTCCTCTTACCGAACATAGGGTCGCCTTATCATCTCTGGATTACATCGTCGCAGCAGCCCAAACAAATTATTTAGTGTTTCCAAAAATCGAGCCGCCTTGTCGTCGGAAGTAACTGAAATCTCTGAATCACTCAATGTCACAATGACATTGACTGTGTCAGTGAAATCATTGAATCAGTGAATGGCTGGCTTGCACAATTCTGTCAGTTACGCGCTTCAAAGTAATATTATTACAATATACTAAGTTAACGTATATACGTTGTATTTGAAGTTGAAAATAATTCGTGTGATTCTATAAAATGTCATTTAACAAGATTTAACAAGATTGCCATCCAGAAAATTTACTCTAGATGGCTGGTTGACAAGGAAGCCTTTTGGCTTATCGTGAGACCAATACTTTTTATCTACGTGTTTCCCGCCCTTTTAAGGTATGTATGGTATGCATGTATGGTATGCACCAAAACAATCAGGAGATGGTTTGTTCCATTCATTTACAGTCCTTTGTGAGAATGAAAACTTTCTTATATATAATCTACACTGGTCCTTTACTTATGTAATTTCATGTACTCTGGTCCTTCTACCTTTCTTAACTAAGAACAAAATATTTATATCAATATTTTCATAACCATTCAATATTTCAAACACTTCTATCAGATCTCTTCTCAATCTTCTGGTCTCAATTATTGTTAAACCACATTCTTTTAAGCGTATTTCATAATTAAGATCCCTCAGTTTGGTATAATTTTAGTTGCTCTCCTCTGTACTCTTTCTAACATATATATGGTCCTTCCTGCGATATGGCCTCCATGCTTGAATACAATATTCTAAATGAGGCCTAACTGTTGTTTTGTTCAGCGGTATTATTACCTCTTTTTTCTTATTCGTGATGTTTCGCCTAATTAATCCAAGGAATACCGCAATGCTCTGGAAACATCATATCATCACTAATGGTTAACCCTAGGTCCTTTTCTTTTACAGTAGTACATAGTACAGATCCTCCCATTGTACATGGTACATCTTCGTTCCCATGTCCTATGTGGAGGCATTTACATATCCAAAAATTGAACAACATTTGCCGCTTTTTAGACCATTTGATCAACCTGTCAAGATCATCTTGTAAATGTTGTCTATCTCCATCACGTTTAATCCTTCTAAACACGTTTGTATCATCCGCAAATATCAACACCTTGATTGTTATGTCATCGTTCAAATCGTTGATATATAAAGAATAATATAGGTCGCAGTACGGATCCCTGTGGTACCCCACTCAAAACTGATTTCCAGTTTGAAGCCTCCCAATCAACTACTACCCGTTGTCTTCTGTCAATTTGCCATTTTTCTATCCAGTTAACTAAACCATTTCCAGTGCCATGATCCTTTAGCTTAAGCAGCAATCTTTGAGGTGGCACTTTGTCGAAAGCTTTCTAAAAATATAAGTAGATGATATCTACTGGTAATACCACGTCTACCTACTTAGTGATATCTTGCAAAAAAACATAACATATTTGTTAAGCATGACCTCGCTTTTAGAAACCCATGTTGAGTTGGGTTTAACAATTTATGTTTAATAAGGAAATCCACCATGTGATCTTTAATTCGTCTTTCTAATAATTTACAAATCACTGACGTTAAACTCACTGATATGTAGTTCTCTGGAACCTTTTTTTAATTAACGATATAATGGTTGCTTATTTCCATTCTAAAGGAACCACTCCCTCTTCTAACGACAACTTGAAAACTGTTACGAGTGGTATGCTAATTTGTTTTACAATTTCCTATAGAAGTTTGGGCGGAATCACATCCACTCCAGGTGATTTATAACTTCATAGCCCTAGTTTAGTTAGCTACCATTTCCGAGGTTACAATTAACTGTCCTAAATAGTCTTATTCTGCCCCTTTTAACTTAGCCTCTGGCACTGGCAGTGACCTAATATCTTCCCTGGTAAACACCGAACTAAAATACTCATTAAGGTCTTCTGCCATTAAGAATCCCTCTGATATTATACTTCCGGCACTAACTTCTAGAGGACCGACCTTATCCTGAACTTTCTGTTTACTCCGAAAATAGGCCTAAAACTCTTGCTGTCTTGTTTTATATTACAAGCAAATTTGTGTTCGTAACTTCTCTTCGAATTTCGAATTTCAGTTGTAGCTTGGTTTAGTGCTTCTTTATAAATGTTGTAGTCTTCGTCATTTCCAGTACGTCGGATGGATCTGAATGTGCATTGTATTTACTCATAGAAATTATTCTCATTGCTTGTTTATGTAAACTAAAAACTCGATGTGCTTGATAATCCCATAACAGAATA
Source organism: Escarpia spicata (assembly GCA_963995525.1). Taxonomy (NCBI): domain Eukaryota; kingdom Metazoa; phylum Annelida; class Polychaeta; order Sabellida; family Siboglinidae; genus Escarpia; species Escarpia spicata. Next base: position 44,816,594 of record OZ023211.1, on the reverse strand, counting down.
CCATAATTAATATGAGGAAGACTCGGGGATGTGTACATAATAGATAATATGTTTTGTGGTAAAAAGTGTTTCAGTTTATTCAAAATTCCATTTGTTTTATTTATGTTGTTAGCTATTTCATTTGTTTGACTCTACCAGTTCAGTTGACTATTCATTTTATTCCCAGAAAATGTAAATAACTTACACAATCAATGCTTTCCCATCTATTTTTAACACGGGGATATTAATTTTCTTTTGGGGCATATTAAATGTCATTAATTTAGTTGTCTTGACATTTAATGAGAGTTTGTTGGTTGTTAGCCATACTGATGTTATTAAGTACGATACTTTCGATATTACGTTGGATTTGGATATCAGGACCGTCAAAACTATTTAATATGCTAGAAAGGGTCGTGTCATCAGAATAGCATATACATTTAAATAGGTTACTAGAGCTATATCATTTACATAAATTATAAATAAGAGGTGTCCCAAAATAGACACCCGGGGAATACCAGTGGTGATAACAGATTTGATAACAGTTCTTCAGATTTAACAATTTCAAATTTAGCGTATTGTTTACGATTAAGTAAGAGAGGCTGATATAATTTGTATTAAATGAATAATTAGCGTTTAGAACTGTAAATGAATCCCAGCGTTTGGCATCTCATGCGCACGAAAAAACCACAATGTCTATGTGTAGCAATGTGTGCTCGGTCACATCAAACTTCGCGCAGAGAGGGTCACTGAGTATTACGTCCCCAGCAACATACTGGGGCTGAAAGTGCGGCTTTGTTTGGAGAATACCCGATCGGTCTGTTTTTTATTGGGTGGCAACTAATATTGGGCAATATTTCGAAGAAGAATTGGGAAAGTTTCAAATGTTTTATAATCTAACTTTGTATACTTAAGACGAACGTGGGCTCGCTCTGTGTTAGTCTGTAGCTAATACGTGCCATGGTTTCACATGTGTGCCAGTAAATCCATATAAATTATTACATAATGTGTATGATGTCTTGCTTGTAAGGGAGAAAGATTTGACTAATTGTACTTATGTAGCGGTCACCCTTCTTATGCCGTTAAAAGTCCTTTTCAGAAGGTGTGGACGCTAAAGAAGGGGACTTCTGTATTTGGCGGTTTTTTAATAATCTACTGCACAAGGCTGAAAGCTATGTGCCATATGATATGAGGAGCAAAGTGAACATTAGTGGAATACCCAAGTGCCAGGTTATTACTGCTGAGGAAGTAGAACGGTGGCAAATATTTGTGGATTATTCAACTGTCAATGGAAATAGTGAAACCAAACTCACCAAAACCAAATTCAAAAGTGTAATTTGGCCGGTGAAGTTGTTTGATCTGTGCATAGTTGTATGAATTATTCTATGTGATTGACAAATATGATTTTTTATACCCATACGAAACGAGAATGAATACCACTTTGGGCCAGGGAGAAAACATGTACCACTTTACTCAGCCACGCCTTAACATTGTTAGAATGAATAATATATGTTTCAGTAAGCTATGTAAACCAATTGTTGAGTGATCAGCCAGTTCGTCGACTAAACAAGTTAACTGAAGATTTATAATTTCGTGTTTGAAACAGTATCCAAAGGATAGCGTTTTGTTGTATGATATGAGTGGTTAATAATCCAACCAAAATAACAAAAATAATCAGAAGAATTTCGAAGTTCTTAGACACGCACACCTTTCTTGCCATAGTATAAGATAATTGTTAGATCTTACTTAGATTATGCCATAACATATGGTATTGATACAAGGTGAAAAAGGGCCCAGAGAAGAGCCATAAAAGATCTACTTGGTATGAGGACTTCTATAATACTAAAATACTGAAGTTACCTACGTAAATATACTGGAGGCTACGAGGGGATATAAGATTATGAAGATCTGATTATTATTCAATTGGATTCTGCAATAAGAATCTTCCTAACGTATGGTGTGGCATGGATGAAGTTAGAAGAATCGTACTTATCAGAATTAGGAAGGCATGGCAAGGCATATATAATAGTATATTGTACTAGCCGAGTTACCCGGCGTTGCCCAGTGAAAAACTAGGTCGCCTGCGCTAAATATGTTTTTGCAATTGTTCCCTCCGAGATCCCCAGGGCAACGAAAGAATTTCGAAACAACTGAACCTACGAACCCCCCAAATTGACCCGCTAGACCGCACAACAAAATGTCAGCCTAATACATGCACATTGACGAAGTACCATTTTAAAATTTTGATCTCCAGTATCATCACCCCCGACGAATTTCGAAAAAAATATACATATATGAACCAACCCTAGATCCCATTGACAAACTGTTCCAATGCTATGTTTGATCTGAAACCCATATACCACACGCGTCGAGAAATACACGCGGCATGGAAACAGAGGATTATTAGCGTTATGCTAAGCAGATTCGCCTTTGTTCGCCTGAGAGACTTTAATCACATCGTACTTTGGGTTTCAGATCAATTCGAAACAAACTAGAATGGCAATGTCTAACTATGTGTTTCGGGTACATATCAACTAATATCAACAGAAACAGTTAGAGAACAATCGGACACACGTTGACAAGCTGTGACATCACGAGATATGCAGAGTGATTTAAAAGCCTCACGTATCTAAGTTTTCAGAATAGCACACGATTAGTATCCATGTAGACACATTTCCTTGTCCGGCTGTATATATTTATGTGCATTCTTTAACAATTAGATTAATACAGCAACGGGTTTATAATTCACTGAAGCAATGGAGAGATGTTATAATGTTATAATTCATAGTTCGAGTGACTCAAGACGCGGATTAGTTAGTTAAGACAATACAATATTTATTTTCCAATACCATATACATATGTAGAAGATCAATATGAAATGCGCAGAATACTTGCAAGTATCTGTAAAATTTTAAGTCAGAAGAATATGCAATGTTAGTAAAACGTACATTTATACCTTTGATCTACTTACACAAAAATGTAATTCATATTATTGTATTTAAAACTACTAGTATTAACCAACACAGTTATCGTCAGAGTACCAAGGTGATTAATACAATATATAGGATGAATCAAACGTATTTGGTCTAGGTTGGTGTCATATATAAATAATATATAAAAACATATGAAATTCCTGTCTAATTCCATTTCCATGACACAAAATACGATCTTTCTTTTTATCGAAATTGAACTACCTGCCTGTTTCAGTGGGCAATTTCGGTAATTTTTGGGTAATTTTTATCGGGCTATTACCAAATACAACTTGCTTATACAGATGAATCTTAATCTGTCAGGCAGCAATGTCAAGTATTGTTTATCTTCACGTGCATCTTTAAATCATATATAGGAAATATATTCAGATGCGTAGAAGCAGAACCAAAAAAAAATCCATCTGGCGACCAGCAATCAATTACGTCATGTGAGCTGCGATTGTTTCATTACGTAAACATAGCCACAAACATAACGTCATCATGGCGTTTGATGGACTAAATGAACGGCGCTTTAGATTATTATATGTTGGGTTATGTATGCACAATATAATCATACACTTAGTTAAACACGTTACTTATTTCGTTAGAACCAGTCATAAGTTGTGGAATAGGTACACCACCATGTTATCACGCACCCAACCTCCAACCAAACACAAAAAAACGAAAACCACCACCGATTACGTCTACTTCAAATGTTTAATGATAAATACCAAGCTATGCACCGCCACGTTATGTCACAACACAAAATACTCGGAAAATCAGTCCCGGTCCAGTGATATCAGAAAGACTGAATTAATTATGGCGACAAACGAGGGTAAATGGGGTCACGACATACTCGGCCGCAGAGGGACGGCGAAAGGCAGCATTTCTTCTTGCCGGGACAGTCCGTGTCGTCCTTGCATCGAGGGGAACACTTTGCCTCCGGGACCAGCCCCGACAGAGAACGGATAGGCATGGGTGGGCAATGACCTGCCTTGTTGGCTAGAGAAAACAGATGAAACAGGGTGATTCAGACACGGAGACAAGTTGTCAGTTTTGCCAATAATTGAATTGACTTGAATTGTTTGATTTGTTTGTAAAAAACGCTTTTGAATTAACAAAAATAAGAATTTGAATAATAAGAAGATCTTTAATACACATGTGGTTAAGTGTGTTTCCTGTTGTAAATATCTATGTACCTGATAAAAGCAATGAGTTTACATTTAAAATGCAATGACCACAAATGCAACGTGTAAAACGAAACTACAATATCAGTATAAAGTTACCAAAACGCATTCGCTATAGTATTAACTATTTAAAAATATATATAATTGGTAAATTAGAACAGTCAAAGAAAACACATTAAACATAAACAACTAAAAATCCCTGATAACGACAGTCTTCTTATACTAAACAATTACTAATCAAAGCACTTCGCAGATGTGCTAATGAAAAAAATGTAGTGTAGATGTACCGGCGTAAGTGTATTCAGTAATGCAATAGATAAAATAACTGACGTATTAAGGTAATAATCAAATACACTTTTAAAATAAAGAGCAACAAATATATTGCTTTCGCTATTTTCTGTTTCCTTTAGATGTGGAGTAAGTTCCCAAATTCCAAAACCAGTATTGTTTTAGTACTGGATCATGCACACTACCAATAGTAGCTAACCACACAACTACCAATAAGCAAAGGTAATTTAAGAATTTGAATGGTACAACATATATACCAAAATGTATATCAACGCCAATGTGTATTAATACATGTTCCACTCGACAGGTGGCGCCACAATAACAATTTATTTCCCCGTCATACCTGGTGAGGACCAAACTATCATTCTTCAAATCGTAGTGCTATACGTTTCTGTGACTTTTTTTTATTTATTCGACCATCTGTTTGGTAACCGTACAACGCCGTGTGGTCTGCGACCATACCATGTGCAGGAGGTCCACACACGCGCTGACCGCACCAGACCCTGCGGCAGCACTTTTCCTTGCCCGGGCAGTCGTTGTCGTCGCGGCATATGCCAAGGAGAGGGTCGCACGGGTGCAGGGGCAACGGGATCTCGTACTTCGGACACTTTCCGGGCTTCATGACTGCGCGGAGAAGACGTTCGGGTCAACACATCGCACGCAACACAATCAACATAAACTGGTGCCGAACGTAGATTAATATTGGGGACTGAGCCGGAGCTTCAGCACCACCGATCAACGTTGTCTCGGGCCGCAGCGTCGGACGAAGGGGACGGGGATGCTGTTTTTTTTAGCTCACCAATATCTCTAACTGCACCCCCTTGTGGCTCACCAAACAAACCCTACTGCACCTTCAGAAACTCAACAAAATCGTGAACTAAAAACCGTCCAACTGCATCCCCTTTAGACTCAACATAAATCGTCCAATAAAAAATCCTCAAACTTTACCTGCACTGCACTAACAAAATATCACCTTGCCAAAATATTGGAGGCTAGTCTTATCTCAATCCCAGCAAGCCCCAATGTTCAGGCGTCTATGACATAAAAGAGTAAATAATGTTGTTACTACTCATATAGTTGGTTGACAGTGTCTTCAAGTGTGATTTTTAACATTACCTTGTTTGTGGTTTCCGTTGGAATAACAAGTTATGGTCGATAACGTCAACCAGTAGCACAACTATGTGAATTATGAGATTTAATCGTCTTTTTATAACAAACAACAATGCATTGTAAGATTTGAGGAAAGTATGTGGACAACATATCCTACGTGACTTTAGGATAGTGCATCAGAAGACGTCACAATCAGAAGAATTGTTCCGATGGAAAACACATTTTACAAAAATTAAACTCCACATTATTTAACAGATTAGTCGGCGGCATTGGTAGACCAACTACAGCGTGGTTGAATACTTTCAATTTAATTGAAATTTGTTTAAACAAGTGTACAGAGAGTAGATAACATTGAAAGAGTTCGGGATACATTGGCCGCTTTACTTGACTTGTTGTTGATGTTTATTGTGCGTGAGCCTGTTGTCGTACCTGGCATAGGACGTGTGCACACGAGTCCGCCACAGTAATGGATGCGGCAGCACTTCAACGAGCCGGGACAATCTCCGTCATTGTGGCATTTGTCGACTGGCTTCATGCATTTCACTATGGGGACGGGCGATGGGAACCTCGGGCACTTCCCTGGTTTCGTCACTGCATGATCAATATAAGTTATGGTTGACAGTAGCTTAATAATAGGACAAAACGTGTTTTTGCATAACAATTTCTTTATAAAGCAAAACCCAGATCGCTAACATTTTGTATATAACAAGAACAGTGTATTGTTTTAACAGGAACAATGTCGTATTTTAACAAGACACGTTCTTGTTAGGTCAAGAAACTAGTCACACATATTGTTAATAGATTACTTGTGAATAGTGTCATAGTGTCTTGTTATAACAATAAAACTAATATAGAACGTCATGTGACTAGTGTTTTGATAAAACAAGACTTGTTTTGTAATTCAATTCATGTTGAGCAAGGTAATGTTTTGTTATATATGTGTATGTGTGTGTGTGTGTGTGTGTGTGTGTGGTGTGTGTGTGTGTGTGTGTGTGCGTGTGCGTGTGCGTGTGCGTGTGTTTGTGAAAAGCTCGTTATATACATTATTTATCAAACAGAAAACAGGTATATCAGAAGACAAGTTTAGCGAATTACATGACGTCCTTTCTACGCGTTCGGATTAATGAAATTGTTATAGTGTACGAAACATTTTAATTATTTATATGTTTGCTGGATAATCGTTTCTCGTACTCCCGACTCAAGATTACAGGGTATCTTCACTACTCTATTTATTCCACCTGATTGATATAAACTCCCATACCTTATATGACATAATCTTTTACTTTCCTGCCGTATATTATATACCTACCACTTTGTTTTTTTATTTTTTCATATCAACTAGAATACATTATATTCTAGGGTTTTTTGATTTTTGTAACGATTATTCTGTTCTATTGTGCATTTGAGACAAATATATATTTCCTGTTCCTGTTCAACCCGATAACCGTCACTCATATGAGACACTTGTGACTGTAATCTGGCTGCTCACATTCTCGTGTTACAAACAATTCCTAAATATTTGTTATCAGTGAGCATGTACCTGGTATTACGGGACGCACACACACGAGTCCTCCACAGAAATTGATACGGCAGCACTTCAACATGCCTGGACAGTCTCCGTCATTGTGGCATTTGTCGACTGGCTTCATGCATTTCACCATTGGGAAGGGTGTTGGGAACCTCGGGCACTTCCCTGGTTTTGTCACTGCATGATAATATCCAGTTCCATTGGTTCTTTCCTTAGCATTTGTTTTATTTTGCACTTGGTTTGTTGATTTAATGTAGCATTTTAACTGTATTGTGTGTTGTTAAAAGAAATGTCACATATTAAACAGCGGTTGTCCTTTTCCGGTTTTTGAATTCAGGAGTTAAATGTGTGGTTGTAAGGGCGGCAAGAATCATTGCAGAATAAGTTGTTATACATATAATAACAGTTAACTGATTCGACAACGTAGCACTGCGCAAATCGTATAATTTCAGCAATATAACACTTTGGATCACAAACTAATAGTTCCATGTTGCAGATGTTAAATTGATACTGCAACAATAACATGTACCGCAAAACTTTCACACTTGTTTAACTCTTCGTGGGGTTTGTTCGATGGCTTTTCTAACACATTCAATCACTTACTCACTCACTCACTCACTCACTCACTCACTCACTCACTCACTCACTCACTCACTCACTCACTCACTCACTCACTCACTCACTCACTCACTCACTCACTCACTCACTCACTCACTCACTCACTCACTCACTCACTCACTCACTCACTCACTCACTCACTCACTCACTCACTCACTCACTCACTCACTCACTCACTCACTCACTCACTCACTCACTCACTCACTCACTCACTCACTCACTCACTCACTCACTCACTCACTCACTCACTCACTCACTCACTCACTCACTCACTCACTCACTCACTCACTCACTCACTCACTCACTCACTCACTCACTCACTCACTCACTCACTCACTCACTCACTCACTCACTCACTCACTCACTCACTGTATCAATCAATCAACCAATCAATCAATCAATCAATCAATCAATCAATCAATCAATCAAACAAACAATCAATCAATCAGAAAATCAGTCAATCAGTCAATCAATCAATCAACCAATTAACCAATCAATTAATTGATCAATCACTTAATCATTCACTCAATTATTTAATCCCTCACTCTCTAGTTTAATGTATCACTCATTCACTCACTCTCTTAATAAATAAGACAACGCTACTACTTCCTATGCATTCTCTATCTGTGTATTTTACCTCCCTTGCAGTCGACTTGCGGCTGTCCCGGCAACGTCTCCGTTCCTTCGATCTTCACTCCTTCCCTCGTCACACACCAACAACGGCCGGTGCTGCCGCTGCACTGCTGTGGCTGGTAGTAACCGTCGTCTTCACACAGGGGCACGAAAGCGCCGATGGGAAGCGGATCCGGAAGTGCCAGCAGCTCCTCGTGGCACGGGCCTTTCGTGTCTGAAACAGACGCCGATTGGTCAATGGCGTTTTATTAATAGTCCAGAAATACTGACAGTTAGTCAGGTAGTTAAAGCAGACAAGGGTAGCATATTGCCAGTAATGGGAGGAAGGGGGCAAACATATAGAAACTGCAAGAGGATGGCAATCAATGCACTAGTTGAGCAGATGTGTGAAGAAGAGTTGTGGGATTCAAAATGATGTGGACGTTATATAGACGCAATGGAAATGAAGACTACAACATCTATAAAGAAGCACTTAACCAAGCTACAACTGAAATTATAAATTCAAAGACAAGTTATGAACAAAAATTTGCTTCTAATATAAAGCACGACAGCAAGAATTTGTATGCATATGTTCGGAGCAAACAGAGAGTTCAGGATAAGTTCGGTCCTCTAGAAGATAGTGCTGGAAATATAATATCACAGGGATTCTTAATGGCAGAAGACCTGAATAAGTACATTAGTTCGGTGTTTACCAGGGAAGATATCAGTTCACTGCCAGAACTAGAAGCTAAGTTCAATGAGGCGGAATCAGACTATTTAGGAGAGTTAATTGTAACGCCGGAAGTGGTATCTAAGAACATAAGTCAATGAAGGATATTATTCTAGATAGGAAAACGACAGAGATGATTGTGCATACCTACGTGACGTTTCGTTTTGACAATGGAAATGGCCTGCTTTACGGAATTTCTGACCATCTCCTCACAAGTCTCCAGAGAGTGCAAAATGCTGCAGCACGCCTCATAACCAGAAGAAGCACGACCACATCACTCCTGTTCTAATTGCGCATCATTGGTTGCCGATTAAACAGCGCATCGAATACAAACTACTACTGCTTACATTCCACAGTTTGCACGGCATGACTGCTTCATACCTGGCGGACCTGCTAACTCGATACCAGCCCTCTCGCACTTTACGCTCCGGCGACGCTCACCTGCTCGAGGTCTCGCACATGCAAGCTTTGTACTCAAGGCGACAAAGCTTTTTCACGCGCAGCGCCAAGCGTCTGGAACAATCTGCCCCCTGCCATGCGTGCTACAGATTGTCTCATCGTAGAAGACACTTTTTAAACAGTTTTTTCTCTCTAAATTATATGTGTGGACAGTTGCAAATTCTGAACTTTTTAATATCTACCTTTAACTATTATTATGATTTATTATTATTCTCTTTTAACGTGTCGTTTTTAATTAGTATTAGGTGTTTTTATTATTATTACTGTCTTTATATATTTACTATTGGTATATATATAAATATATATATATATGTTTGTATATATGTATGTATGTATGTGTATATGTGGTTGAATACTTTCAATTTAATTGAAATTTGTTAAAGCAAGTGTACAGAGAGTAGATAACATTGAACGAGCTCGGGATACATTGGCCGCTTTACTTGACTTGTTGTTGATGTTCATTGTGCGTGAGCCTGTTGTCGTACCTGGCATAGGACGTGTGCACACGAGTCCGCCACAGTAATGGATGCGGCAGCACTTCAACGAGCCGGGACAGTCTCCGTCATTGTGGCATTTGTCGACTGGCTTCATGCATTTCACCATAGGGACGGGCGACGGGAACCTCGGGCACTTCCCTGGTTTCGTCACTGCATGATAAATATAAGTTATGGTTGACAGTAGCTTAATAATAGGACAAAACGTGTTTTTGCATAACAATTTCTTAATAAAACAAAACCCAGATAGCTAACAATTTGTATAAAACAAGAACAGTGTATTGTTTTAACAGGAACATTGTCGTATTTTAACAAGACACATTCTTGTTAGGTCAAGAAACTAGTCGCATATATTGTTAATAATAATAGATTACTTGTGAATAGTGTCATAGTGTCTTATTATAACAATAAAACTAATATAGAACGTCATGTGACTAGTGTTCTGATATAACAAGACTTGTTTTGTAATTCAATTCATGTTGAGCAAGGTAATGTTTTGTTATATATGTGTATGTGTGTGTGTGTGCGTGTGCGTGTGCGTGTGCGTGTGCGTGTGCGTGTGCGTGTGCGTGTGTTTGTGAAAAGCTCGTTATATACATACTTTATCAAACAGAAAACAGGTATCTCAGAAGACAAGTTTAGCGAATTACATCACGTCCTTTCTACGCGTTCGGATTAATGTAATTGTTATAGTGTATGAAACATTTTAATTATTTATATGTTTGCTGGATAATCGTTTTTCGTACTCCCGACTCAAGATTCCAATGTATCGTCACTACTCTGTTTATTCCACCTGATTGATATAAACTCCCATCCCTTATTATGTCAATTGGATGACTGACAGCAAGTTGAAATTAAATGCAAATAAAACTGAATTGATCATTATTGGTACTCCAATGCAGCGTTGTAAACTGGATGGTTTTTTCCCTGCGCGTATTTTGAATCAGTATATCACGCCAGCAACCTCGGTGCGGAATCTAGGAGTGATCTTTGATAGTAACTTAAATTTCCGACAACATATATCTCAAACATGTCGCTGCTGTTTTTATCATATTCGTGATCTTCGCCGTATTCGCCGGTATATGTCATTTTCTGTTGCTAAGACTATTGCAACAGCGCTTGTTAGCAGCAGACTTGACTATTGCAATTCCCTCCTTTATAATATCGCTAGCAAGGATATCACAAAACTTCAGAGTGTCCAAAATTGTCTAGCAAGAGTAGTTACAAGATCTCCTCGTTTTTCTCGCTCTGTGCCACTTTTGAAGTCTTTGCATTGGCTTCCTGTAAGATATCGTATAATATTTAAGATCTGTACCATTACATACCAGGCACTGTCAAATAAGCAACCATCTTATTTGCATTTATTGCTTACTCCTGTAAGAAAATCTATCCAGCTTCGATCATCTAGTTCTGACCTACTTTTTGTTCCTAGAGTCAACACTAACATTGGAACTAGGGCTTTTTCTATTGCTGCACCAACTCTTTGGAATATGCTTCCTCTTAGTGTTAGATCAGTTGAAAATATTACAAAATTCCGTCGTCATTTAAAAACGTATCTTTACAACCTTTCTTATCCACCGTAGCTCCCTAGCGCCCTGACCCATCTGTTGACAACTGAAAAACTACTTATGGATTTTGAGATTGACCAACTCTTTTGTTTTGATGCGCCTCTGAGCTTGGTTTCCAAGGATTTAGGCGCAATAGAAATTATCTTGTTATTATTATTATTATATGACATAATCTTTTACTTCCCTGCCGTATATTATATATCTACCACTTTGTTTTTATTTTTTCATGTCAACTAGAATACAATATATTCTAGGGTTTTTGATTTTTGTAACGATTATTCTGTTCTATTGTGCATTTGACACAAATATATATTTCCTGTTCCTGTTCAACCCGATAACCGTCACTCATATGAGACACTTGTGACTGTAATCTGGCTGCTCACATTCTCGTGTTACAAACAATTCCTAAATATTTGTTATCAGTGAGCATGTACCTGGTATTACGGGACGCACACACAGGAGTCCTCCACAGAAATGGATACGGCAGCACTTCAACATGCCCGGACAGTCTCCGTCATTGTGGCATTTGTAGACTGGCTTCATGCATTTCACCATTGGGACGGGTGTTGGGAACCTCGGGCACTTCCCTGGTTTTGTCACTGCATGATAATATCCAGTTCCATTGGTTCTTTCCTTATCAATTTATCAAAGCATTTGTTTTATTTTGAACTTGGTTTGTTGATTAAATGTAGCATTTTTAACTGTATTTTGTGTTTTTAAAAGAAATGCCACACATTAAACAGCAGTTGTCCTTTTCCGGTTTTTGGATTCAGGAGTAGTTTAAATGTGTGGTCGTAAGGGCGGCAAGAATCATTGCAGAATAAGTTGTTATACATATAATAACAGTTAACTGTGTCTGAACGTTCCGGTATGTAGCTCGAAGTATGTGAAATTATGCCAAATATATATTGTAACTCATTACAATTCATACAAAATAAAAAAAACCAAAGGAAATATATTACCTGAATCAATCAGAACAACAAGGGAAGAACAGTGTTTACTGATATACTCCCTATTGTATATTTCATTGTAAATATCGTAATAATTATAACATTTACTTGACAAGATGACCGCAGTTTTCAAGCTCAACAGTATAATTTGTTATTCATCTGACGCCAACATTTGCACTTACCTGGAGCAGGGGGGCCGCACTCCATTCCGCCACAGATTCGTCTACGACAACATTTCTCGTTTCCTGGACAGTCGGCATCGTTCTTGCACTTGGGAACAGGGATCGGGCACAGCGGACGAGGGAAGGGAATCACAAGCTTCGGGCACTGACCGGGTTTCGAAACTGCGCAACGAAGTACGTAAAAGTTCTGATATAGCGCAGCATCCAGTGTTTTGGCCTGCTCAAGGCGCTTTACCTTTTACGAAGCATGTCACGTAAACATGAAATAAGATAGTAATCAGAACTGATTAGGTTGTCAAGAGCAATACATAATTATGAATGCTATCATTACGGCATGATTTTATATGTTAAGTCCTAGACAAAAGTTTGCATTTGCCTGTGTAATTATTTTATAGTCGGAGGGCAATTCGACAACGTAGCACTGCCCAAATCGTATAATTTCAGCAACATAACACTTTGGATCACAAACTAATAGTTCCATGTTGCAGATGTAATATTGATACTGCAACAATAACATGTACCGCAAAACTTTCACACTTGTTTAACTCTTCATGGGGTTTGTTCGATGGCTTTTCTAACACATTAAATCACTCACTCACTCACTCACTCACTCACTCACTCACTCACTCACTCACTCACTCACTCACTCACTCACTCACTCACTCACTCACTCACTCACTCACTCACTCACTCACTCACTCACTCACTCACTCACTCACTCACTCACTCACTCACTCACTCACTCACTCACTCACTCACTCACTCACTCACTCACTCACTCACTCACTCACTCACTCACTCACTCACTCACTCACTCACTCACTCACTCACTCACTCACTCACTCACTCACTCACTCACTCACTCACTCACTCACTCACTCACTCACTCACTCACTCACTCACTCACTCACTCACTCACTCACTCACTCACTCACTCACTCACTCACTCACTCACTCACTCACTCACTCACTCACTCACTCACTCACTCACTCACTCACTCACTCACTCACTCACTCACTCACTCACTCACTCACTCACTCACTCACTCACTCACTCACTCACTCACTCACTCACTCACTCACTCACTCACTCACTCACTCACTCACTCACTCACTCACTCACTCACTCACTCACTCACTCACTCACTCACTCACTCACTCACTCACTCACTCACTCACTCACTCACTCACTCACTCACTCACTCACTCACTCACTCACTCACTCACTCACTCACTCACTCACTCACTCACTCACTCACTCACTCACTCACTCACTCACTCACTCACTCACTCACTCACTCACTCACTCACTCACTCACTCACTCACTCACTCACTCACTCACTCACTCACTCACTCACTCACTCACTCACTCACTCACTCACTCACTCACTCACTCACTCACTCACTCACTCACTCACTCACTCACTCACTCACTCACTCACTCACTCACTCACTCACTCACTCACTCACTCACTCACTCACTCACTCACTCTATCAATCACTCAATCAATCAATCAATCAATCAATCAACCAATCAATTGATCAATATCTACTTAGATTTTCAGAAAGCTTTTGACAAAGTGCCACATCAAAAAATACTGCTTAAACTAAAAGCGCTTGGCGTAAGGGATGATGTAATTAACTGACATGAAAATGGCTGGTTGACAGAAGACGACGGGTAGTAGTTGATAGGAGGTTTCAAATTGGAAATCGGTTTTGAGTGGGGTTCCACAGGGATCAATACTGGGACCTATATATTATTCTTAACATATATCAACGATTTGGGTGATGACATAGTAAGTAAGGTGTTTAAATTTGCGGATGTTTCAAAAGTGTGTAGAAGGATTAAACGTGATGGAGATAGACACCATTTAGAGGTTGATCTTGACAGGTCGATCAGTGGTCTGAAAAAATGGCAGATGTTGTTCAATTTTGGGAAATATAAATGCCTCCACACAGGACATTGGATCGAAGATGTACAATATACAATAGGGCGTACTGTACTAAATACTACTGTAAAAGAAAAAGACATAGGGTTAATAATTAGTGCTGATATGAAGATTTCAGAGCAGTGCAGGTGTGTAGCTTCAAAGGGAAGTCAAATCCTTGGATTAATTAGGCGAAATATAGCGTATAAGGAAAAAAGAACTAATAATACCGCTGCACATAACAATAGTTAGGCCTCATTTAGAATATTGTATACAAGCGTGGAGGCCATATCGCAAGAAAGACATAGATGTGCTAGAAAGAGTACAGATGAGAGCGACTAAAATGATACCAAAATTGAGAGATCTTAGTTACGAAATACGCGTAAAAGTATGTGGTTTGATAACACTAGATACCAGGAGATTGAGAGGAGATCAGATAAAGGTTTTTAAACTGTTGAATAATTATGAAAATATTGATAGAAATATGTTTTCTCAGTTAGGAAAGATAGAAGGACTAGGGGACATAAAGTTACATCAGTAAAGGAGCAGTGCAGATTAGATGTAAGAACGTTCTCAGTTTCACAATAGACTGTAAATTATTGGAATATATTATCTGTTGATTGTGTGGGTGCTAGTAGCGTGAATATGGTTAAAAATTAAATTGGCACATACCTCAGAAGGGCGGGATAAACATAGATAAAAAGGGTTGGACTCTCGATAAGCCAAAAGGCTTCGTTGTCCACCTGCCATCTAGAGTTAATTCTCTATAATAATGATAACATTTCCTTGAAAAGATTACCGTAGATTTCGTGCTTAACAACACAGAATAATTTGTTAATGCAGAGACCGCATACACTACTAACTAGTGCCATCCACATTATGAACTGTATATGGCAACTGGACAAGAAAGCCTGTATCTTATCGAGAGTCCAAACTATTTTTTTTATTTGCAACCAACCCTTCTGAAGTATGAATATACTTTATTTTTAAATATAATATTCATGCTTCTACCTTCTAAACGAACACAGTATTGAGTAGATTACAAGTGGACACATTATTGACTATATTACAATTGTTTAGTTGAAAAACAGCATATTTTTTCATACCATCCTCTAGTGGGTTTTGTACAAACATTACATGCTGTGTAATACACAAGGTAAATATAAAAAACATAAGTTGGACATATTCTATCATGAAACCCCATTATCTAGTAACCAGTAAGAAACTGTTGCGAGGCGTATTTGTGTCAGAGAGATGAAAACCAAGATAACCCAATACACGACGAATATCGTACGCATTTCACATGTTAGAACCCATATCGAAAGAACTAAATAACTGGTTGGTCAACTGAACTGTTGTCGATCCTACCTGGCACGGGAGGGCCACACACAAGGCCGCCACAGAAATGTCTCCGACAGCATTTCTCTGTGCCCGGACAGTCAGCGTCGTTACGGCATCGGTCGATGGGCCGGGCGCATGGCGGCAGAGGAAACGGTGTCACGATCTTGGGACATTTTCCTGGTTTCGTCACTGCAAGAAACCAGGTGAAGCGTACGAGTAACGATCTGGCAAATGAAGGCAGTATTACCAGACGTCGCATTATCTATTTTGTTGCTTGGTGTTTCGCGTGGAATCGGCAAGGCAAATCTACCGTCTACTGTATTGCCCGAGTCGCCTGCTTTCGACTACGTGAACTCGTTCGCCGATCGCCGTGCGACTTTTGTCCTGACATCTCGCCGAACATCCCGAGACATTGGTTACAGCTAACTCGTCTATAACCCATGTAAATCCGTATTTGGATGCGTACTTGTCGTGCTCATTGTATGGAGTTACAATGACATAATAGAGTAACGGATGGTCAACTATCACTGAACCGAATGTGTTTATGTTGTTGTATTAAACGGGAATGCCAGTTGGTTTCTCGTACTAAATATCTGGTGTTACGTTTTGCTTTTCGTTCACTCCGAATCTGAGTGCACCTGAACCTATAATTTGCCATGTCAAATCGGGTACCGCCAATTTATTAATACTTACACTCGATTTTGTGACAACTCTCTGTTACCGTTAACAACAGCGAATGAACAAATAACGTATTTGAAACTATACCTAAAGAATTGATACATAGCAATCCAGGTATTAAGTACTCACCATGTTGAAACTGACAGTGCTACAAAAATCGTACTATTCGTAACAACGCACCTGGAAATACGGGATCGCGACAAATCTTGCAACCGTTGTGCGCACTGCAACATTTCTGATTGCCCGTACAGTCGGTGTCATCCTTGCAGGGAGGGGGACATTTTCCGTTCATGATGTGGTTAAACGGAAGGAAAGGACACAGGCCTGGCTTGCGTACTGAAAAATACTTTTGTTAAAAGTGTGTTATTGCCGTTTCCGAATCACGTTATCTACTAGAAGTTACCTACTAGACGAGTTTCCAGCTTCGCTATTATTGACAACCATTTACTTACTACTTAATTTAAGAAATAGTATGCACTATATTGACGGTTACGTCGGCTCAAATAAGAAAGTGATGTAAGACTCAAAACAAACCTTACTAAACGTATCCATTTGTATAAGGACTTAATATTCGTTTACTAACATCGGGAGAGGTTTGGCAGCGGCAGGTGATCGTTTTCCTGGTTAGATCAGAAATATAAAGATCGCTACTCCTACGTACCAGATTTTATTTTATTTTGGAGGCAAAAAAACACAATTGCAAAACCATTGTTGCGGGTTTCTTAAACGCGTCATGACAAGCAGTAGATCTTCAACATACTTATTGTAGTATTGAGAACAACATGGAAGTAAATGCTAACAACTGAAGTAACACACATAGTACCTTTACAGAACAAGAACATTTTAAATATCTTCTGATCGCAATTGGCGACCTTATGGGACATACAAGGGGCCACATAACCTCCCTGGCATAGAAGGGTCCACACATACAGAGGTACATAGCCAACCTGGTAGAGGAATCCACACAAGAGGGGGCATATAATTTACCTGGTGGAGGGGGTCCACACATAAAGGGGCACATAAACTACCTGGTAGAGGGGGTCAAGACAGGAGGGGCACATAACCTACCTGGCACAGGGGGTCCACACACGAGGGGGCCACAGAACCGACGACGGCAACATTTCTCCAAGAGTGGGCAGTCCCCGTCATGACGGCACTGGTCGCGTGGGGCTACGCACGGGTACGGGGGGTTGGGTTTTACGAAGCGCGGACATTTCCCCAGTTTGATCACTGTAAAATATGCATCGAAACGTATCAGTGACGTTTATGTAAATGCTGCTTTAGTTTATGTTTTGTTGCCAATCACTGGTTATGCTAATGTTGGTAGTTACTATATCTGTTTTTACACAATACGGTTCTCTCTGTCTGTTTGTCTGCCTGTATGTCTGTCTGTCTGTCGGCCCAATATCTCCGTTAATTGTGCATGCATAGGGCTGCAATTTTGCATGTTATCTAACAGACCCAAATGGGCGGTAGATTAACGTTAATATCACTCAACCTAAATATTGTAGTGTCATATTAATTTAAATATCCAGTAAACTACGTCACAGTAAACTACGTTTCCTTTCGGGTAACTGCACACATAATTGATGAACATGACCGGTTTTACGATGACGCACTGGTTCACCGATTCAGCCTTACTATGAAACTGGCTAGCCTAATTAAGTACGACAGTAAATTTAGGTTCTGGCGTATATTTGGAACTATCTCCAAGGTGTTTCTACATTTTGTACGGAGTAATTTTTTAGGAATCAAGACACTTTAAACTTTAATTATATGAACATAATTTAAATCGTAACTATGTGAACACTATTAGTTCCGGCGTAAACGCACACGCCGGTTACAACATCATCATTTACAGCACTCTTCTCGGTGGAGTGTAGTGCACGAGTGTGTGTAATACAACCGTGAAACCCGTGTCAATTCCTACACCGCTACAATATTAGTGTGAATCGTGACGTAGCCGCACCTGGGAATACGGGTTTGCGACACATCTGCCCACAGCCATTCAATTTGCAACATTTTTCATCGCCTGGACAGTCGGAGTCGTCCACACACGGCCGGGAGCATTTCTCAGGCTTAATCCCCAAGGGTTCAAAGGGCACGAAGGGACACTGACCGGGTTTGTTTACTGAAAATAAGACTATGTATATTATTTATGATCTGTATATGATGTACAGCTGTTTTAATACACTTTAGCTAAAGTTAAAGTGACATGACCCGCCACTTTGCCAGGCTGTGATATTTACAATAGCATTGTGTGCCGTAATTCTGTTCCATTTATTAGATGGCGCCACTGGAGGAACATTGTAATAAGCACACCAATGTTCATCAATACGTAATGCTACAGGTTTAGTGGAACTTTAGTAATGTATACCTACTTTGAACACATTTGGTCTCTATACACCTCGGCTTCTCACACGGTATTATCTTGGCTTTGCAAAGATAGCCCGGCTTGCAGCGAACATCCTTCAAGAAAACGGTCAGAATATATTTGCATGCGAATACGAGTTGAATAACTGACTATCTTAATGTATCATTGAAGGCTCGGTTTTATTTCACTAGTGCACTCCAACATTAGTGCACTGGGATATTATTGAAAGTGCTAAAAGAAACGTGTACGTTAACGACTAACTGACCTATCCATCACGTGATGTGTCGCCAAGCAAAAGGTACGTCAAGCCATACAAAATGGCTGTCGAACTCGAGGAGAGTGCACACATTATCTGGTATATTTTTTTGAAATTCTGGCCCCCAATTTTTCTTTATAGCGAACTCACACAATTTTTTTGGCAGTAACAATTAATAAAATTAGTAATTAGTAAAATAATAATGCAATTCACACATGTAATCGTTATCAACACTGTTGGCGAAGGCGTGCATAATTTGGATTGTGACGTAAGCAAGCCGTGACTTAGCGTATCCATCAACCGACGGGTCCAATTCGTTGCAGTTTGCCTACGTCAGAATAATAATTGTGCGAGTGACCTCCGTTAAGCGTGGCCTTACCAACAATGTTTACACGTATCATGTGCATTACATTATTGCAATTCTTTTATCACAAAACAAACAATTTGGGACCATAATTTCAACCAAACCTACAACAGATAGTCTCGCTTAACCGACTTTCGTCTGGCTGCGTGACTTCGCCAGGAAGATAGTCTAGTTCAGAACCGCCAGTTAGCACGTCTATCTCCCAGAATGTTTACATGTTATGTATGTTTTCGATAACGAAATGAAATTACGAAATAGTGCCCGAAATAGTATTATACAAAATAAAATTATTATTCAACTAAACGAACACAAACAACAGTTTCGAGTACTCTACGGAATTCAAACCGAGGAGTTGCTCGACACGCTACCGCCTTAGCCACCAAGATCAGCAGGCTTTGGTTGTACTTTGGCATCTACATTTATAAGGTAGCAGTCAGACTGTTGTGCGCGACATCGATTGCACTTCCTGTAGTTAAATTTGTCCTTGTTTGGTATTTATGTCATGTTTATTCACGCTTAGTCTTTTGTTTCTGCTCGAGTATAAGCAAAGGATGTCAATACGGAATCGTTGACACCCACGTGAGCTGCCAATTAGTGAATATACATGTGATTAAAAGGCACTAAACTACAAAAAAGTTTACTGTCGGTTTGTTTTTTGTGTGGCATGTTTCAATATAATTTTAATGTTGAATAGTTTTTAGAGTATTGTGTTATCCGATAAAGTGTATCCTTATTAAATGTTTTATTTCATAGTTGGCCTGAGAGCCAATCATCGTCCCCACCCGAATCTGGGGTAAAGCCCCCTACCGGTAACATTGGCAGCGCTTTAGTGAGGGGTGAAAGTGAGTTCTAGTTCTAGTTGTTTCCAGCACTCGGCAACGTTCTATTAACTGACTAGTCTGTATATATTGTGGTTACAGTGATCTTATGAGGTCTCATTCAACTAGTCAGCCTTTTTCAGAACATTATCGCCAAGCCGACCTTTCTATGCTGGCACTGAGGGTGGTCACTGCCAGGGTGCTTGTCGTCCTCAGTGGTTCTTTTACGTCCCAAATTGAGACGGGACCGACATTAACGTGATCTCCGAGTCACGAGGGATACACAGTCCCCAATGTTGAGAGCCAGGTTTTTACACCAAATATACCATAACTGCCCGGTCCGGGTTTCGAACTCGGGGCGCCGGCATGTCATGCGGATGTGCTAACCACTACACTATCGCGCGCCCCCATTGAGTGGCGAAAGAGTGCTGCCACCTTACGGCAAGCATAACGGAAACAAAGCCTAGCAACGGCATTTGTTGAGGCGATCGTAAAAAAAATATATCGTTATATTAACAATCTTTAGAGTTCCTCTAATTATTTTGTTCAGTAATTTGGACCTTCGTTAATTGGAATATTTTGCTGCCCAGCGTTTATGTCTATGTCCAGACTAACAAAATTTCCACAATACCGATATTACATGGTGTGTGTAGATCAACTGACCTTGCAGGGTTCGATGCACGTGCACGTAGGACATCCGTTCCTGTCGGGCACCTTTCCGAACTCGCAGTAGTTGGCGCAGACGGGCGGACATTCTTTGTACATGAAATTAATCAATTATATAATATGAAAGGGGTGTCTCGGTAAGCTGTGTTGGCAGAGATGTAGGTTTTCAAAATTACAAAAGAGGTCAAATGCCAGAGTGCGTTGTGTGTGTGTGTGTGTGCGTGTGTGTGTGCGTGTGCTTGTGCGTGTGCTTGTGTGCTTGTGTGCTTGTGTGCTTGTGTGCTTGTGTGCCCGTGTGCTTGTGTGCGCGTGTGCAAGTGTGCTTGTGTGCTTGTGTGCGCGTGTGCGCGTGTTCGCATGTGCGCGTGTGTGCGTGTGTGCTTATGTGCATGTTCGAGCGTTTGTGCATGTGTTTGAACGTCTGTGAGCGTGCCCGTAGAAGAGCGTATGCGAGATCGTGTGCGTGCCGAATATATCTCACTCATTAAAATCACATGGGATTTGACCAGATAATTACCTCACTTATCCGAAATTTATATGTTAGACAGCAGTTTGCAGTGAGGTTAGAGTGTGGTATTACAGACTGGTTCCCAGTCGGAAAGTGTGTGAGACAGGGTGCATTTGTCCCCCTCCTCTCCCCCACCTATTCAGTCCGTTCACAGAGAATATCATGAGAGAGGTCGAGACTGACACGAGATGCACGTTTTTAATGTACTGAAAGTGAATGGACAGTAGATATGTTATTTGAGATATGCCAGTGACACAGCGTTATCCGATACAAAAGAGGGATTAGAAAAAATTATAACTACTGTTAAAAAGCACACTGAGAAGAAAGGATTGAAAATAAACGTAAAGAAGACTAAGATTGTGGATGAGACGTCGACAACCATCAGAAGTCGTAGTAGATGGCGAGGAAATAGAACGAGTGGAAAGTGTTGAATATCTGGGGTCATTGATAGAAGCGGATGGAGATGGGACGAAAGAGATCAAGCGGAGGTTTGCAATGGCGAGTAAAATGTTGACGGAGATGAAGTAGCTGTGGAAAGCAATGAACAAAGATATGAAAGTACGAATTATCCCAACCTGCATATCCCCAACTGCCACGCATGGATGCGAAACCGGGACTCTTAATAAGAACATTACTAAACGTATAAATGCATTTTAAAACAAGTGTTATAGAAAGATATTACGAATTTCGTGGACTGAACACAGAACTAACGAATCGATCGCAAATGAACTTGGTGTTATACCCGGGACTTTATTGAACTTTGTACAGAAACAAAAACTAAGTTATTTCGGCCATGTGAAAGGGCATCAATCTCTACAAAAATTAATGATGGAAGAAAATGTGGAAAGCAGCAGAAGCAGAGGAAAACCTATGAGACAATGGGAAAAGGACATAAAGGAATGGATAGGAGCAGACGTGTGTAGAGTGGGGAGACTGCTAAACGAAAGAGCTGTCTATAGATAATCCATCAAGGCTGCAACATCCGGAAATGGACAAGCAAACCCAACCAAACAACTAAGCAACCAACCAACTAAAATCATTCAATAACTGGGTCAGGGGCGAATGCACTGTTTCATCCAAAGATAGAGGAAAATTATAGCACAACATTCACTCACTCACTCACTCACTCACTCACTCACTCACTCACTCACTCACTCACTCACTCACTCACTCACTCACTCACTCACTCACTCACTCACTCACTCACTCACTCACTCACTCACTCACTCACTCACTCACTCACTCACTCACTCACTCACTCACTCACTCACTCACTCACTCACTCACTCACTCACTCACTCACTCACTCACTCACTCACTCACTCACTCACTCACTCACTCACTCACTCACTCACTCACTCACTCACTCACTCACTCACTCACTCACTCACTCACTCACTCACTCACTCACTCACTCACTCACTCACTCACTCACTCACTCACTCACTCACTCACTCACTCACTCACTCACTCACTCACTCACTCACTCACTCACTCACTCACTCACTCACTCACTCACTCACTCACTCACTCACTCACTCACTCACTCACTCACTCACTCACTCACTCACTCACTCACTCACTCACTCACTCACTCACTCACTCACTCACTCACTCACTCACTCACTCACTCACTCACTCACTCACTCACTCACTCACTCACTCACTCACTCACTCACTCACTCACTCACTCACTCACTCACTCACTCACTCACTCACTCACTCACTCACTCACTCACTCACTCACTCACTCACTCACTCACTCACTCACTCACTCACTCACTCACTCACTCACTCACTCACTCACTCACTCACTCACTCACTCACTCACTCACTCACTCACTCACTCACTCACTCACTCACTCACTCACTCACTCACTCACTCACTCACTCACTCACTCACTCACTCACTCACTCACTCACTCACTCACTCACTCACTCACTCACTCACTCACTCACTCACTCACTCACTCACTCACTCACTCACTCACTCACTCACTCACTCACTCACTCACTCACTCACTCACTCACTCACTCACTCACTCACTCACTCACTCACTCACTCACTCACTCACTCGCTCGTTCACGCATTCACACATTTACTCTATCACTCACTCACTCACTTAAAGAATAAAATGACACTACTACTTCGTGTACATTATCTATCGGTGCATTGTACCTCTCTTGCAGTCGACTCGCAGCTGTCGCGACACGCAGCTGTCCGTTCCTTCGATCTTCTTCCCTTCCCCCGTCACACACCAACAGCAGCCGGTGCTGCCGCTGCACTGCTGCGGCTGGTAGTAACCGTCGTCCTCACACTGAGGTATGAAAGCGTTGAAGAGAAACGGATCCTGAAGTGCCAGCAGCTCCTCGTGGCACGGGCCTTTTGGGTCTGAAACAGACGCCGATTGGTTAATGGCGTTTTATTTCCATTACAGGCCTTGTATATTGAACACACCTCTGTGGGTGATCACGTGCAATAGTATATTTATGTTTCTTGATAAACACGGCAATCGGTTGATGTTGAATTACATATGTAATTTTTGTATTAAAAATGTGTCATGTTGGAAAACATACCAAACGGAAACACAACATTATAACGGCGAGTAACACGGCGAAGTTTATACGGTGGGTGCGTGGTGTTTTGACGTAATTGGCACTCAGCGGACTTTCACTATAGGAAACACGTTGGGAATCGGTGAAGCTGCTTTTTATCTCCGACGTTCCCTTTTGTGTATCCACTGCAGATCAGAGCGGGAATATTTCAAAGCTGAATCTTTCAAGCGGATGTTTCGTATACACAGTCCACAGAATAAGACTGTCAAATAAGACGATCAGCATACTTGGCTCGAGGAAGAGTGAATTTTGGTTGAGCACACTGTGCTATCGGCGGACACGGCGCTTTGATGCACTGCACAACATTGACCACACATCTCTCGTAAGGCTTGCATTTGCGACCAAGTGTTAAAAACATTCGTCGAATTATCAACTTGGGAATTTGTACCTGTCATAGGTTCAACGTCGTGGCATTGAGGGCCTTAATGTGGCATCTGGAAATGATTTGACTGAACGTACCAACACATACACCCCGCCACGAACAAGGCTTCGCCGTCATGCACGGTATCCTCTCAAGAATACATTTTTCGTCTTCGTCACACTTCACGTCCTAAACAAACACAAATACGCATTGTTGCGGTGTAATTTTCAATCAATTGAAGACCGTAATTATTTACGAATATCTAGACTTGATTATGTTGCGAAGTATCCAAATAACAAAGAACTGACAGAACCATGTGCACGTGTCGTTTGCTTGCGACATGTTCCGCAAGTTATAAACTATTTGGCAGGATCAGCAATCTTCCACAACTGTATGTAACCCTTTTTTGTTCAGTCCAGTACCACACAACATGACTCTCAATATCAGACACAGTATAGGGATGGTTCACTTTCAGACCCTATATACACGACACGAGCCTTATTTCTTGGTTAGAACCATCATCCCGTTTTGGATGACTGTTTCCGAACCCTCTTCCTCTTCTCTTTCGCTTCTTTTATCCCCCTCTCTTTCCATCTATCTTTATCTCTCTCTACTCTCTCTTTATATATATATATACATATATATATATATCTCTCTCTCCATATGTATATATATATATATATATTTCTACTCTGTCTCTCTCTCTCTACTCTCTCTCTCTCTCTCTCTCTCTCTCTCTCTCTCTCTCTCTCTCTCTCTCTCTCTCTCTCTCTCTCTCTCTCTCTCTCTCTCTCTCTCTCTCTCTCTCTCTCTCTCTCTCTCTCTCTCTCTCTCTCTCTCTCTCTCTCTCTCTCTCTCTCTCTCTCTCTCTCTCTCTCTCTCTCTCTCTCTCTCTCTCTCTCTCTCTCTCTCTCTCTCTCTCTCTCTCTCTCTCTCTCTCTCTCTCTCTCTCTCTCTCTCTCTCTCTCTCTCTCTCTCTCTCTCTCTCTCTCACAACTCATTCGTTTTATCTATCTCTCTCTCTCTATATATCTATCTCTCTCTCTCTCTCTTTCTCTCTCTCTCTCTATACTCTCCCTATATCTCTACCTGTCTCTCTATCTCTACTCTCTCTATTCTATACACCTCGGCTTCTCACACGGTACTATATCGGCTTTGCAACGATAGCCCGGCTTGCAGAGAACATCCAACTCGTACGCGCATACAAATATATTCTGATCGTTTTCGATCAGAATATATTTGTATGCGCGTACGAGTTGAATAACTGCCTATCTTAATGTATTACTGAAGGCTCGGTTTTATTTCACTAGTGCACTCCAACGTTAGTGCACTGGGATATGTGCATTACATTAGTACAATTCTTTTATAACAAAACAAACAATTTGGGACCATAGTTTCAACCAAATCTACAACAGAATGTTTAACATCGGCACAGGTTCGCCAGCCAGCTTGAATGTTTCACGGATATTGTAGCTAAACAATAAGTCACGTGATGGCTGACCAATCTGATGCGTCTTTTCATGTTTCTTTCAAACCAGGATGCGTCCGATTGGTCTGGGAACACAATTTCGCCGTTCAATCGTACAATTAATCGCTCGTGTAACCGATTCTTAATAGCACAACAGAAACATGGCCTACCAACGGCATTTGTTGCGGTGATCGTAAAAAAAATATATCGTTATTTTAGTAATCGTTAGAATTTCTCTAAGTATTTTGTTGAGTAAAGTGGACTTTCGTTAATTGGAATACTTTGATGCCCAACGTATACGACCATGACCAGATTAACAAGTTTCCTACAACAAGAATTACGAATGTATGGCGATATGTTTGCGTTTGGGTATTCCGTTCCGGTGAAATGATGTCCGTATGCCGAGGCTTCCGAATTATCGGGGTACAAATGACCGAGGTTCCATGGTGTGTGGAGACCAACTGACCTTGCAGGGATCGAAGCATGTGCATATAGGGCATCCGTTCATGTCGAGCACCTTGCCGAACTTGCAGTACATGTCGCAGACGTACGGACACTCTTAACACATGAAAATAATTAATTATACAATATGAAAGGGTTGTCTCGGTAAGCTTTGTTGGCAGAGACATAGGTTTTTAGAATTAAACAAGAGATAAAACGCCAGAGTGCGTTGTGTGTGTGTCTGCGTGTGTGTGTGTCTGCATGTTCGTGTGTGCGTGTGTGCGTGTGTGCGTGTGTGCGTGTGTTCGTGTGTGCGTGTGTGCGTGTGTGCGCGTGTGCGCGTGTGCGCGTGCGCGCGTGCGTGCGTGCGTGTGTGCGTGTGTGCGTATGTGTGTGTGCATGTTCGTGTGTGCGTGTGTGCGTGTGTGCGTGTGTACATTTTCGAGCGTTTGTGTGTGTGTGAGCGGGTGTGCGCGTGCGTGTGGAAGAGCGTGTGCGATAATATGTGCGTGCCGAATATATCTCACTCATTAAAATCACATGGGATTTGACCAGACAATTACATCACTTTTCCGAAATTTATATGTTCGAAGTGAGATTAGAGTGTGGTACCAGAGACTGATTCCCAGTCGAAAAGGGTGTGAGACTTGGTGCATTTTGTTCCCCTCCCCCACATATTCAATGTGTACACAGAGAATAGCATGTGAGAGGTCGAGACTGACACGAGAAGCATGTCTTTAATGGACTGAAAGTGACTGGACAGTAGATATATGAATTGAGATATGCCTGCGACACAGCGTTGTCCGATATTCAAGCAGGATTGGATAAATTGATAATTACTGTTAATAGTCGAGTTGCCATTTTTGGAACCTGGAAATTGCTGGTAGTGTAAGGTTTTTTTGCTGAATCGTGTAGGTTATGGGTCCCTCAACTCAAATCAACGGGATGGCAACTCGCCATCCTTGGGCAATTTGTGGGAGCCAGGCAAATCCAAGATGACTACAGTGAACCTATGTCATATTAGAAAATGTGTTACATCTTTGCACTGGAGCATGCTAGGAACATGATTTTGGTGTATATACACACGTTTTGGCATACGAGGAATGCAATGGAACCATTTCCAATGATGTCCGACTATGTTCTCATCAGAACAATTCAAAATGGCCGCCATTTTCACCAAAAATCGAGCATGACGTTTGATTGGTTTATGCTACAGACACGATTTTGGTGTCCATTCCTATGTTTGGCCATATCAGGATTTGAATGGAACCATCTCCAACGATGCTCGACTATGAACACCTGACAAAAATTCAAAATGGTCGTCATTTTTACCGAAAATAGCCAAAATACACCATGAATTTTGATTGGATGATGCTAGAAACATGATGTTTTGGTGCATAATGAGTTCATTGGAATTTGTCCTATGATTTTGTATTTATGTGACATGACAATAAAGCTGTTGTTAAAATTAGGACTTTTGTAAGGTAACATTTATTTACAGTTCTTCATTTGCAATGATCTGACTGAGCTACGAGTATGCTACTAGCTGTACATACATACTTACATGTACATTTACATGTTCATGGCTACTTCTGTCAAGAAACATACAAAAGCTTTGCAAAATGGCATGTAGTAATTACGAATGAATCTGTATCATACATGTATAACATTAAAAAGTAAAAAATTCAAAGTAAGAAGTACTCAATTATAAATTTGTTGAAACACAATTTGAGAGCATTTTTGTAATGACAGGTTTCATTTGGACATTGACAATGTGTATATCATTAATCAATTCAAAACCAACGATATATGAAAGGGACGCCATTCGCATTACATTCCCATAGAAAAGTTTAGTCCCGCCATTCTCTCTCATCCTCCTCTTCTATTTCCTTTGTACTGCCACCTTCTTCCTCATCGTCACATTTGGTTCAGGCACATAGTTTCACCAAAATAGAAGCAGCACGGTGTGCAGGACAATCCTGCAGAATGACAGCTACATGCATGATTGCTGCAAGCTTTCCCTACAGCTTTACACTGACAGTTGATGACGTCCATGGGGGCGGGGGGGGGGGGCTGCTGGTCCTCTTGCGATGCATGGAGTTGGCACACCCCTGCACCAGTAACAAACTCCCATCTATAATCAGCGATATCAACCACGGGCGGAGTCTGCTGATCTGCTGCCTTCTAGGGCATGACTTGGTACTGAGCTCGCAGGATGTGGTAGGCCAGATTAGCGTCTGTCGGAGGAAGAGTCTTGATACATACAGCTTTCCCTCTGGTCCTTTTGGAGTAGAGCGCATATCTGGCCGAAGCCGTGCTTGTGCCTTCAGCAACACCATAGAGCGAGCAGATGAATTTCTGTCCTGTCTCCATCAACTGTTCGAGAGTAGCACCCTCTTCACCGAAGACAGTGTAGAGGCCAGAGTGGTCAGCAGATTTCAAGCATACCAAGCAGTTGGAGGGATTTTGGACCAAGGAGGAAAGAGCTTTAATTGATGTTGAGGATAGCCCCACTCCATCGATCAGCTGCACATGGGCTGTCAGCTGCGTACTCCACACCCAGAAGATAAGCAGAACAAAGACGTCAGTGTCACTCGTACAGTTTTCTTACCATTCCTCACAGCCTCCAGAAGATAACTAATGATAGTAATATCTGCTTCATCATGGCTGTACACGCCCTCATCTCTTCCAACCATCGTCACATTGTTAAAAGGGTTGGACTCTCGATAAGCCAAAGGGCTTCCTTGTACACCTGCCACCTAGAGTTAATTCTCTGGGTGGCAATCTTGTTAAATCTTGTTAAATCTTGTAGCCCAAATTGAATGTGGAGAGAACCCTGATGAGGGCCTTCTTATTTGCCTTGCTCTTCATGATGGCACTGCGGCATGGGAGCTTGCTGGATATTGTGATGTTGTAGTCAACAGCCCATTCATCTACACGCCGGAATCGTTCATGGTCCTTTGCTGACGGGTCATCATAGCGATCGAAGATGACCAGCTCTTCTGTTAATTGGTATTGGCAGATTATGTCCCTCATACTTTTGGCGAGATGGGTTCTCGTTGCCGTAAATGAGTTCGCGTTACATCCTGGTATCCATGATGTTGTATAATGGTATACAATTTTATTTTATGGGAACAAATTCATTGGAGGTACGTAACTCATAAATGGACACGACAAAAGTAAATTTTCGTTAGGTCTGTGTCAAAACCTTGTAATTTATATTTCTTAAAACATAACTTCCTAAATTAATTAGTGCCAATGGCAAGTCAAATAAAACATGTTTTTTATTGTACAATATTTCACTTTTAATTAAGGCAGTACAACTGTGTACCAGTACTGTTTTCTTGCCCATATGCTAAAATAGGTATAGACACCAAAATCGTGTCTCTGGCATATTTGGCGACCATTTTGAATTTTTTTGAGATATTCATAGTCGGGCATTATTGGAAATGGTTCCATTGATTTCCTGATATGACAAAACATATGAATGGACACCAAAATCTTTTCTCTAGGATAAACCAATCAAAAGTTATGCTCGATTTTGGCTATTTTAGGTGAAAATGGCGGCCATTTTGAATTTTTGACATGTGAACATAGTCAGACATCATTGGAAATGGTTCCATTGAATTCCTCGTATGCCAAAACATGTGTACATGCACCAAAATCATGTTCCTAGCATGCTCCAGTGCAAAGATGTAACACATTTTCTAATATGACCTAGATTCACGGTAGCCATCTTGGATTTGCCTAGCTCCCACAAATTGCCCAAGGATGGCGCGTTGCCATCCCACTGATTTGAGTTGAGGGACCCATAATCGACATGATTCAGCAAAAAAAACTTACACTACCAATCATTTCCTCGTTCCATATTGAACATAGTAGGGCGGCACAGTAGGAAGAAAGGATTTAAAATAAACGTAATCAAGACTAAGATTATGGATGTGAAGGGACGTCGAGAACCACCAGAAGTCCTAGTAAATGACGAGGAAATAGAATAAATGGACATTTTTGAATATCTGGGGTCACTGATAGAAGCGGGTGGAGTTATAACAAAACAGATCAAGCGGGGGTTGGCAATGACGAGTAAACAGTTGACGGAGATGAAGTAGCTGTGGAAAGCAAAGATGTGAAACTACGAATTATCCGATCCTATATATTCCCAAATGCGACGTATGGATGCGAAACCGGGATTCATAATAAGAACATTACTAAACGTATAAATGCATTTGAAAACAAGTGTTATTGAAATATATTACGAATTTCGTGGACTGAACACAGAACTAACGAATCGATCGCAAATGAACTTGGTGTTATACCCGGGACTTTATTGAACTTTGTACAGAAAGAGAAACTAAGTTATTTCGGCCATGTGAAAGGGCATCAATCTCTAGAGAGACTAATAATGGAAGGACATGTGGAAGGCAGCAGAAGCAGAGTAAGACCTGGGAGACAATGGGAGAAGGACATAGAGGAATGGATGGGAACAGACGTCTGGCGAGTGGGGAGACTGCCAAACGAAAGGGCTGTCCATAGATAATCCATTAAGGCTGCAAGGTCCGGAAATGGATAAGCAAACCCAACCAAACAACCAAGCAACCAACCAACTAAAATCACTCATTCACTCACTCACTCACTCACTCACTCACTCACTCACTCACTCACTCACTCACTCACTCACTCACTCACTCACTCACTCACTCACTCACTCACTCACTCACTCACTCACTCACTCACTCACTCACTCACTCACTCGCTCGTTCACGCACTCACACATTTAATATATCACTCACTCACTCTCTTAATAAATAAAATGACACTACTATTTCTTGTACATTCTCTATCAGTGCATTGTACCTCTCTTGCACGCAACTCGCGGCTGTCCCGGCAACGTCTCCGTTCCTTCCATCTTCTTTCCTTCCATCGTCACACACCAACAACGGCCGGTGCTGCCGCTGCACTGCTGCGGCTGGTAGTGACCATCGTCCTCACACCGAAGCACGAAAGTGCCGATGGGAAGCGGATCCGGGAGTGCCAGCAGCTCCACGTGGCATGGGCCTTTCGGGTCGTCTGAAACCGACGCCGATTGGTCAATGGTGTTTTCTTTCCATTGTAGGCCGTGCATATTGAACAAACCTCTGTGGGTGATCAGTTCAATTGAATATTTTTGTTTTTTCATAAACACAGCAATCGGATGATGTTGAATTAGATTAGCATTTTGTATTAAAAATGTGTCATGTTGGAAAAAATACCAAACGAAATACAACATTATAAAGACGAGAAACACGGCGAAGTTTATAAAGTGGCTGGGTGGTGGTTTGATGTAATTGCCACGCAGCGGACGTTCACTATAGGAAACATGTTGGGAATTGCTGAAGCTGCTTTTTATCTCTGATGTTCCCTTTTATGTATCCATGGGTACATTTCACACTGCAGGGCAGAGCGGGAATTTCAAAGCTGATTCTATCAAGCGGATGTTTCGTATATATAGTCCGTAGAATAAAACGATTAGCAAATTTGGCTCAAGGAAGAGTGAATTATGGTTGAGCTTACGGACACACTGTGCTATCGGCGGACACGGCGCTTTGATGCACTGCACAACATTGACCACACATCTCTCGTAAGGCTTGCATTTAAAGTCCTGCAAGGAATTATGTACGGTATATAAAACAGTAATATGTATAGATATATATTTGATATAATTTCGATTTATGTACACCTGGTTTAAATTAATATGTGGATATCCCTGTAAAATAACGTAAGCCCCGTAACATAACGTATGCTATATGTATGTATCTATGTATGTATGTGCGTGTGCGCTTATATATATATACATACATATATTGCATATATATATATATATATATATGCAATATATGTATATATGTATGTATGTATATATATATATATATATATATATAAGCGCACACGCACATACATACATAGATACATACAAATAGCATACGTTATATATATATATATATATACACACACATATATATATCTATATATATATATATATATATATATATATATACATATATATATATATATATTTATATATATATATATATATATATATATATCACACGCGCATGCATACAACAATTTTTTATCTCTCTCCGTCTGTGTCTGTCTGTATGTCTGTCTGCCCCCCTCTCTGTCTCTCCCTCTCATTCTCTCTCTCTCTCCCTCTGTACTCTCTCTACCTCTCCCTCTCCCTCTCTCTCTCTCTCTCCCTCTCCCTCTCCCTCTCCCCCTCCCTCTCCCTCTCCCTCTCCCTCTCCCCCCCTCTCTCTCTCTCTTTATATATATTTATATATATATATATATATCTCCTTCTCCCGCTGTACTCTCCCCCCCTCTCTCTCTCTCTCTATCTATCTATCTATCTATCTATCTCTCTATCTCTTTCTTTCTATCTCTCTCTCTCTTTCTCTATCTCATCTCTCTATCTCTTTCTTTCTGTATATATATCTCCCTCTCCCTCTCCCTCTCCCTCTCCCTCTCCCTCTCCCTCTCCCTCTCCCTCTCCCTCTCCCTCTCCCTCTCCCTCTCTCTCTCTCTCTCTCTCTCTATATATATATATATATATTTATATATATATATATATATATCTCCTTCTCCCACTGTACTCTCCCTCTCTCTCTCTACCTCTTTCTCTCTACCTCTCTCTCTCTCTCTCCCTCTACTCTCTCTCCCTCTCTCCACTCTCTCTCCCCCTCTCTCTCTCATTCTCTATCTCTCTCCCTCTCTCCTGTTCGCGTGCGGGCTAATTGCTCTTTGCATTCGTCATCTGATTCTACTCCTCTTCCATAGT
Organism: Escarpia spicata; assembly: GCA_963995525.1. NCBI lineage: Eukaryota > Metazoa > Annelida > Polychaeta > Sabellida > Siboglinidae > Escarpia > Escarpia spicata. Next base: position 44,783,286 of record OZ023211.1, on the reverse strand, counting down.
TTTCATATCTCTCTCATATTATTACAAGTCAGTTCATACAAGTCTCCTTCGGGAACAAAGCAACCCACCTTGCACGGATCGATGCACTCGCATGATGGACATCCGTCTTTGTCGAACACGTGACCGTATTTGCATTTGGCACACGTCAGTGGTGGACATTTTACTGGACACCCCTTCCTGCACTCCTCCTCCGTCATGAAGTTGTTCTCGTTTCCTCCGCAACCTCCGTAAATAAACTTCTCACATATCCCCGTCTTAGGGTTGAACCACCAACGCGAGAAGGAACCTTTACAAGGCCCCGGAACCTTTGGCAGTTTGCAGATGGCTGGCAAGTGAATAGTTCGCCACGTTAATGATTACGTTCAAACGTACCCTATTCGATGTATTGTTAACCATCATTTAATCGCTTTACGTAAATGTAACATTGTAATCTCGCAATAGCCTATGTAGGGTTTCCAGAGAACCTTTGGCAGTTTGCAAATGGCTAGTAAGTGAAAGGCATAATCATACATGTTATACAAAATGGAAATCGTTTCACAAACGAGTGATATCACAGACAGAACGGCGAAATTTTTTATAAACAAAATAACAGTTGAGTTGAGGGATATGCCACCGCCTTATAAGAGGTTATAATCAAACAAATTATATCGGTTGTAATATTCACTTTACACGACCATGTTAACAACGTTCATCGAATGATGAACTTGGGAATTAGTACCTATCATAGGCTCCGCATATTGGCATTAAGTTCCTTAATATGACACCTTGAAATCGTTTAACTGAACGTACCGACACATACACCCCGCCATGGACAAGGCATCGCCGTCATGCACGGTATCCTCTCAGGAACACATACTTCGGCTTCGTCACACTTCACGTCCTAAGGAACACAAAATACGCATTTTTGTGGTGTAATTTTTCAATCGATTGAAGTCCGTAATTATGTACGAATATTCATATATGAGTATGTTGCGAAAACTCCGTGTAACAGAGTACTGACAGAATCATGTGCATGTGTCGTTTGTTTGTGACATGTTACGCAAGTTATACATTTTTCGCAGGATCAGCAATCTACCACAACTACACGTAACCTTCTTTTGTTCCGTCGAACACCATACAATATGACTCTCCATAACGGACTCAGTTTTGGACTGGTTTCACTTTCAGTCCCTATATTCACGCTACGAGCCTTATTTCTGGTTAGAACCATCATCCCGTTTGTTGGTTCTCTCTCTCTCTCTCTCTCTCTCTCTCTCTCTCTCTCTCTCTCTCTCTCTCTCTCCTCTCTCCTTCCCTCTTCCTCTCCCCCTCCCTCTCCCTCTCCCTCTCCCTCTCCCCCCCTCTCTCTCTCTCTCTCTCTCTATATATATATATCTCCTTCTCCCGCTGTACTCTCCCCCTCTCTCTCTCTATCTATCTATCTATCTATCTATCTATCTATCTCTCTGTCACTTTCTTTCTATCTCTCTCTCTCTTTCTCTATCTCATCTCTCTATCTCTTTCTTTCTGTATATATATCTCTCTCTCCCTCTCCCTCTCCCTCTCCTCTCCCTCTCCCTCTCCTCTCCCCTCCCCTCTCCCCTCTCCCTCTCCTCTCCCTCTCCCTCTCCCTCTCCATCTCCCCTCTCCCTCTCCCTCTCCCTCCCCCCCCCTCTCTCTCTCTCTCTCTCTATATATATATATATATTCCTTCTCCCGTGTACTTCGCCCTCTCTCTCTCTACCTCTTTCTCTCTTCCTCTCTCTCTCTCTCTCCCTCTACTCTCTCTCCCTCTCTCCACTCTCTCTCCCCCTCTCTCTCTCATTCTCTATCTCTCTCCCTCTCTCCTGTTCGCGTGCGGGCTAATTGCTCTTTGCATTCGTCATCTGATTCTACTCCTCTTCCATAGTTTTCATATCTCTCTCATATTATTACAAGTCAGTTCATACAAGTCTCCTTCGGGAACAAAGCAACCCACCTTGCACGGATCGATGCACTCGCATGTTGGACATCCGTCTTTGTCCAACACGTGACCGTATTTGCATTTGGCACACGTCAGTGGTGGACATTTTACTGGACACCCCTTCCTGCACTCCTCCTCCGTCATGAAGTTGTTCTCGTTTCCTCCGCAACCTCCGTAAATAAACTTCTCACATATCCCCGTCTTAGCGTTGAACCACCGACGCGAGAAGGAACCTTTACAAGGCCCCGGAACCTTTGGCAGTTTGCAGATGGCTGGCAAGTGAATAGTTCGCCACGTTAATGATTACGTTCAAACGTACCCTATTCGATGTATTGTTAACCATCATTTTATCGCTTTACGTAAATGTAACATTGTAATCTCGCAATAGCCTATGTAGGGTTTCCAGAGAACCTTTGGCAGTTTGCAAATGGCTAGCAAGTGAAAGGCATAATCATACATGTTATACAAAATGGAAATCGTTTCACAAACGAGTGATATCACAGACAGAACGGCGAAATTTTTGTATAAACAAAATAACAGTTGAGTTGAGGGATATGCCACCGCCTTATAAGAGGTTAATAATCAAACAAATTATATCGGTTGTAATATTCATTTTACACGACCATGTTAACAACGTTCATCGAATGATGAACTTGGGAATTAGTACCTATCATAGGCTCCGCATATTGGCATTATGTTCCTTAATATGACACCTTGAATTCGTTTAACTGAACGTACCGACACATACACCCCGCCATGGACAAGGCATCGCCGTCATGCACGGTATCCTCTCAGGAACACATACTTCGTCTTCGTCACACTTCACGTCCTAAAGGAACACAAAATACGCATTTTTGTGGTGTAATTTTCAATCGATTGAAGTCCGTAATTATGTACGAATATTCATATATGATTATGTTGCGAAAACTCCGGGTAACAGAGTACTGACAGAATCATGTGCATGTGTCGTTTGTTTGTGACATGTTACGCAAGTTATACATTTTTCGCAGGATCAGCAATCTACCACAACTACACGTAACCTTCTTTTGTTCCGTCGAACACCATACAATATGACTCTCCATAACGGACTCAGTTTTGGACTGGTTCACTTTTAGTCCCTATATTCACGCTACGAGCCTTATTTCTTGGTTAGAACATTCATCCCTTGTTGTTGTCTCTCTCTCCTCTCCCTCTTCTCTTTCGCTCCTTTTAACCCCCCATCCCTATCTCTCTACTCTCTCTCTCTCTCTCCCTCTCTCTCCTATTTCTACACTATCTTTCTCCATTTCCGTCTCCGTCTTCCTGTCTCCGTATATCCGTCTGTCTCTCTCTCTTGTCTCTCTCTCTCTCTCTCTCTCTCTCTCTCTCTCTCTCTCTCTCTCTCTCTCTCTCTCTCTCTCTCTCTCTCTCTCTCTCTCTCTCTCTCTCTCTCTCTCTCTCTCTCTCTCTCTCTCTCTCTCTCTCTCTCTCTCTCTCTCTCTCTCTCTCTCTCTCTCTCTCTCTCTCTCTCTCTCTCTCTCTCTCTCTCTCTCTCTCTCTCCCTCACTCTCTCTCTCTCTATCTCTCTCCCTCTCCCTCTCCCTCTCCCTCTCCCTCTCCCTCTCCCTCTCCCTCTCCCCCCCTCTCCCTCCCCCCCCTCTCTCTCTCTCTCTCTCTATATATATATATATATATCTCCTTCTCCCGCTGTACTCTCCCCCCTCTCTCTCTCTCTATCTATCTATCTATATATCTATCTCTCTGTCTCTTTCTTTCTATCTCTCTCTCTCTTTCTCTATCTCTTCTCTCTATCTCTTTCTTTCTGTATATATATCTCCGTCTCCCTCTCCCTCTCCCTCTCCCTCTCCCTCTCCCTCTCCCTCTCCCTCTCCCTCTCCCTCTCCCTCTCCCTCTCCCTTTCCCTCTCCCTCTCTCTCTCTATATATATATATATATTTATATATATATATATATGTCTCCTTCTCCCGCTGTACTCTCCCTCTCTCTCTCTCTCTCTACCTCTTTCTCTCTACCTCTCTCTCTCTCTCTCTCTCCCTCTACTCTCTCTCCCTCTCTCCACTCTCTCTCCCTCTCTCTCTCTCATTCTCTATCTCTCTCCCTCTCTCCTGTTCGCGTGCGGGCTAATTGCTCTTTGCATTCGTCATCTGATTCTACTCCTCTTCCATAGTTTTCATATCTCTCTCATATTATTACAAGTCAGTTCATACAAGTCTCCTTCGGAACAAAGCAACCCACCTTGCACGGATCGATGCACTCGCAAGTTGGACATCCGTCTTTGTCCAGAACGTGACCGTATTTGCATTTGACACACGTCAGTGGTGTACACTTAAATGGACACGCCTTCTTGCACTCCTCCTCTGTCATGAAGTTGTTCTTGTTTCCTCCGCAACCTCCGTAGATAACCTTCTCGCACATCCCCGTCTTAGCGTTGAACCACCAGCGCGTGATGGAACCTTTACAAGGCCCCGGAACCTTTGGAAGTTTGCAAATTGCTGGCAAATGAATAATTCGTCACGTTAATGATTACACTCAAATATACAATGTTCCTTGGTATCGTTAACCAGCATTTGTGTGTTATGTAAATGTAACATTGTAATCTTGTAATAACCTATGTTGGGTTTCCAGAGGACCTCCTGCATTACTCAGTAATTTAATTGTAGATTTCCATGTTATTTGTAATAACGTTGTAACTTGCAAATAACCAAATATATAACATATGTAATCATTTAGTTTTCCGAGGTAAACACCTTAGAAGCGAAACAAGCTTGAAGCAAACGTGATATGCATTTCTATTTTTGTAAGCTGAGATAATTAAGAGGAAATAATAATACAGTAGTTGCGTTGCAGTTATTAATGGTGACACGTCATCTTTGATGAGAGGGTGTAACCGTGAAAAATATATCCGCTGTAAATATATGCATTCTCAAAAGAAATAGCACACGTAGCCGACGTATGAATCATGAAGTAACAATTCATAATCACGATCATGATTATGGTTGTGATTATTATTATTATTAAAATTATGGGTAGTATAATGATGATTAATATTATTATCATTTCGAGAACACTGTGGATTTGACAAGGTTGATGAACATGTCGAACATGCTGGAAAATATTGTTGTCTGCGTGTGCGTGTGCATGTGCATGTGCGTGTACGTATACGTGTGCTTGCTTGATTGCGTGCGTGTGTGCGTGTGTGCGTGCATGCTTGCAATTGAAATGCTTTTATATTGCAAACATATATAATTAGTAAACGAATTTTCCACGATAAAAATACGAGAGGTAACTCCTTATATATATACACGACGACCTTGTGTAAATGCAGCAGTATTGGATGTGAATGTGTTTTTATATTTTATATTGAACAATGAATTTCTACTATTAATATAAGCTGACATAAATAAATGGTTTGAATAGTAATAAAAACGTAGACATTTTATTATGAATGCTTGGACCCAAACCATTATCTCAAGTGCGTCGTTCACATTTTAATAGAAGGAAAAAGATGTTCAAAAACGATAGATCGGTCTTACGGAATACAATACAGTCATAACAATTCGAAAAAATTAAACACCCTCTTTGTTTCCCACTACAGGTGTGCTTACCCACACACTCGACTATCGGTGGACACGGAGGTCTTTTGCACTCCACGATCTTGATTACGGCTTCCTCGTAGGGTTTGCATTTTACGCCCTACGAAAAATGGAGTGGATTATATAACTACTGTAATATTGTAACACAATGCACGTCATAGCATATTTTAGATACAGGTGTACATGTGTATTATTCGCATAATTCCATAATTGATTATGTTAACTGAACTAAGATGCTGTCATCAACAAGTGTAGACATACATTACACAATAGACGAGAAAATACAAATATAAAATCACAATTTATGTTCTTGCACGCTCATTGGTAAACTAGAAAAGGCCGCCACCTTGGATTTTCAAATGGCTCGTCGACTAGATTTGAAGAATGTTACAAAGGCATTATTGATGTCACATTTCCTTCTTGTATCACCATTTGAACAATTGACCTCAAGACAAAATCTGCCCTACTAAACGGCCTACCTCCAGTGGGTTGATACACTTGCATATTGTACATCCTTTCTCGTCTGTGGCCATACCATAGGCGCACTTTATCCACTTGAGGCACGGCAGAGGCGGACACTTGGGCCGACATATCTTCACACAATCCTCCTCCGTCTTGAAGTTGTTCTTGTTTCCGCCACAACCTCCGTAGATGAACTCCTCGCAGCGGCCAGTCTTCTCGTTGTAGAACCAGCGCGGAATAACGGCATCGCACATACCGGATTCGGCCGGCAGAGAGCAGTACCTCGGGCGGATTTTGATGGCTGCAAGAAAGTGGTCGTTGACAAATGGGCGATAACAGGGTTATTTCAATGTTTAGGGCATTGTTCCAAAAAAATACGGCTTTGTTGCTTATGAGGCAAAACTTGATGATCTAGCAGCTTGGCTGGAATGGAGAACAACACAAGTGTCTGTTTATTGCGGTAATAATGTTGTTGACTCTGGCTAAACATTCTTCGGGGTAGTTAATTTCTCTTCAAATGAGTTCTTTTATAAATATCCAGTACGTGAATGTTTACCTTGTAGAGGTAACCGTCAGTGTAGCACACCAACGTCTTTACTAAATGTGTCGTATGGCGTCATCTTACATGAAAGGGGAGGAGTGAATAGAGCAAACAAGGAAGACAGCAGACGAAGTCAACAAATAAAAGAAGCATGGAGCAGAAAGGCCAGGACACCAATCAACCGAGACGAGAGAAATTACGAACTAAATACCTCACAAGTACGATGACGTCATATCTCACAAGTACGATGACGTCATATGTCACATGTCCTAAAGAAGTTCGTTTGCTACACTGACGAAAGCCTCTACAAGGTACAAAATCACGTATTGGATGAATCTAAAAATTAATTTGCATAATTTTATTGACATTAGGATGCGGTTACAGAGTGCAAGTTATCATAATCAAGTAGCAAACGACAACCTAACTCAGTTTTTTTAAATAACCCTTCGCTTTGCCGACTTCGCTCAATTCGTAATATTCGATAAAATAACACAAATAATACGATTCTAACTTTGTGGCTATATTCCCATAATATTGAACTGTAGAACATTGCTAAAAGGAGGACGATTACTTACCGAAACATACGCCTAACCAGGGGCAGTTTGATGTTTCGGCAGGACAAGGCGGCAACACCGGGACGCATTCCTCGTCGTCATCACACTCGACGTCCTGAAGTACAAGACACGTTGTTATAATAATAATTATTATTATGTATTTATTTATTTTCAATCGTGAGATTTAATAAAATACAAGAAACATGATAACGTATTTTTTGCTAAAACTAATACATTTTGTTAGAAAATAAATTTTTAAACATTAAAATGCTTGTACATATGTCATATATATATATATATATATATTTATATATATATATATACATTTTAATGTTTTAAAATTTATGTATGTGTATACACACACACACACACACACACACGCACGCACACACACACACACACACACACACACACACACACACACACACACACACACACACACACACACACACACACACACACACACACACACACATATATATATATATATCCGTTGGAGCAACACTTGCTGTCTGGCGAGCAGTCTGCGTTGTATATATGTATGTATGTATGTATGTATATACACACACCCAAATGCTTATACAAACATAAATATAGGTACATACATGTATGCATAAAAATATACATATATATATGTGTATATACGTATATACATACACCCAAATTCTTATACAAACATAAATATATGTACATACATGTATGCATAAAAATGTTTGCTAACATTCTTCACCCGAAGAACAATGCAATATGACTGGTCAGTACAAAACTAACTATACGTATATATGGAACACTAGTAAGGTGAATTACGAATGATGAATTGCATAAATGTATTTTAAAATGTAAACACTAATAACTTTATAGAAATAAAGTTACGATGGGATCATATCGTCGAGGACAATGAATGAGTAGAAGTAAAATGTTGAATGAACATTGAATTGACATGTAGTTCACAACCGCAGTTCAGGTAAAGAATGCATCCGTGGACTTACAATAATTACAACGATTTCCTTATTCACCTGTCATCTGAAGATTGTATAGATTGCAGTCTTTTAGTTTTAGTATATACATACTTAAAAGATGACTCGCTCCACGAAATAGGTTACACTGTCGAAAACATGGCAGTTTTTCTCTAGAGACAATAGACAACACCATCGTACACGAATACATGTGTAAACCACGCAATATAGTTGCATAGTTTATGGTTTGTGCCTAAATGACGAGATATCAAACACGTTTTCAGATGTGCTACGTCATACCTGCTGGAATAAATATCCATCAAAGTCAAACCGTATTATCTGGTTGCCTGGGCACATTTAACAAATAAAGAAATGCACATATGAATAGTTGTTTCACCTGTTATCCTCTTAAGTTTACCTTGCACGGATCGACGCATTCACGTGTCATACAGCCGTAATTGTCGTACACATAGCCGTACTTGCAGGGCGCCACGCACAGCGGTATGGGACATGGCCGACATCGTTTCAGACAAGCTTCCTTCGACGCGAAGCGGTTCTCGTTGCCGTCACAGCCGCCGTACCAGAAGAACTCACACTGGTCTGTCGTCGTGTTGTAGAACCAGCTTGGGACGGCCGCCTCGCAGGGGCCAACCAATTTAGGTTGGCTGCAAGGGTCTTCTGCGTAGACGGGCGAAAGAACATGTAATTTAAATATATATATAGCAAGTACGAAACATTTCTGTGATTTCTACAGATCATTCATAATAACGCGCGCACTGCGCACAGTTCTGAATGTGTCCTAGTGCAACTACGAGGAACTGTCACACTCCCATAGATCTCCCCAGTGTGTGGTGGCATCACGTCGGTTATGTTGGGTTTGTCATCAGATGTGCCATGACTAAGTAGCCAGCAAAGGGCTAAGAACAACTTCGGATCCTTGGAGAAGAGTTCAGTCTAACGACGGGCTGCAACAGCTGAAACAGCAGGTTCGTCTGGATCTGTAGTTTACTTTGTTGTAGCACGTATGAGCACGTTTTACCCGATTATTTGGCGCGTAATAAATGTTTATAATACTAATAATAATTATTATTATGACACAACACTGCGATGTGTTATTGAGAAAGCACACAACGTAATTGGTTGTATTTAAATTAGGTCACTACCAGTAATATTATCGTTCGTGATAGGATAGATAGTCAGCTGTGTAATTAAAATCTGTAACATAAAGTGTGCTGTAGTACACAGGAAACAGTCTTCATGAAGACTAAGTTACTAAGTTAGTTACGTTATTAAATGAATTATGAGAGTGGTATGGCATCTTGCAAGCGGCAAGTCAAGGCAAAGCGACACTTGGTGTGCGATCACTGCCACAGCTTGGTGAATTGAAGCATAAGACAGCAACAGAATGCTGGAATACCCCAAAGAGTGAAAATCAGTGAATAGTCGATACATTTGTACCCTTCAAAAAACAAGAGAAACGGTCCAAAAAGTAACACTTATCGAAAGAAGCCATTAGAAAAATTAAGTATAAACAAATGATATGGAAGTCATGTAGATGTACTGGAAATTATGAAGACAACAACATTGATAAAGAAGTACTTAACCAAGCTACAGCTTAAATTAGCAATTCAAAGAGAAGCTATGAACAAATATTTGCTAGTAATATAAAACATGACAGCAAGAGTTTTTATGCGTATGTTCGAAGCAAACAGAAAGTTCAGGATAAGGTCGGTCCTCTAGAATTTAGTGCCGGAAATTTAATATCAGAGGGATTCTTAAGGCAGAAGACCTCAAAGAGTAATTTAGTTCAGTGTATTGACACGGGAAACGTGCTCAAACACAAACAAAATGGTGTTGAAGAGAATTATATACACACCTACATACGAACATAGTTTAAATTAGTTCTAGTGTTACAACTTGTACTAGACCCACTTATGGACCAACAAACCAAGAACAACTATTATCACAATTAATATACTTATTATGTTATACTTCTGTGTGTTAAATAGTTATTGTATTATTGCGATTATGTTTCAGCAATGTTGTGTTTTTAAGCGTATTTGAACCGATTTTTATATTCGGTGACATGACGCAATACAAATAAAATGTATTATTATTATTATATAGCAGATCTGTATTGTCTGTAGTCAAAAATCATTTCCCGATCGCGCTGACTTCCCGGTAAATTGAATATAACACCACTGTGGCGCCCATTTGTCTCACCGTTCAACTAAATATCAACTGTAAATAACTCCCTGTGTTTTTTAATACATCGCCAACTGGTAAATCAGAGTCCAATGGTCGGAGGAAGCAAATTAATGTAGAAAGAGGCGAGGGGACATTAGCATCTCGGGATAGATGCACTTATAATGACCTACAGAGTTAGTGTGTTGTATAGATGCAAGTGAATATTGTATCTCACTTGGCTTGACGGCGGCTTTCTTGCAGACGTGGCCACATCCGTTGGAGCAACACTTGCTGTCTGACGGGCAGTTTGCGTCGCTGCTGCACATCTCAACGCATGTTCCCATGGTGTCTGGAGGGAGAACGGGACAGGTTCCCGGGTGTTCGGGCTCTGTAACAGTCGGAATGACGGGTCGGTGAGTCCCCGTGTTTTAAACGGTACATGTACCACCAAAGCACATTTTCACCCAGGAAATACGTACACATATAGAGTTCATCATACGCATGCACGCATTCACATACATATACAGGCACATGCATAAGCAGTGACACGCACGCACGCATTGACACACACAGACAAACAGACACAACAGCAGACACACATGTATGCACGCATGCAAACACGATTACGCACACACACACTCGCGAACGCACACACACTCACTGACTCACTCACTGACTCACTCACGCACGCACCCACGCACGCACGCCGACGAACATACACATTATATACACACGCACACACACGCACACGTACACACACATGTATATATACACATATATTTTATATATATATATATATATATATATATAATATATGTATATATACACACATATATTATATATATACATATATATGAAGCATTGTGCGGGACACAACCCAACCAGCCAGCCATCTCTTTGAGCTTCTCCTCTCAGCGCTACACGAGTAATAAGAAGACTAGAACAACGAGGTTTAAAAACAATTTTTATCCGGCAACAAATTCTTTGTACATTTAAAAAATGCTACTATATATGCATACATACATACGTACATGCGTACATGCGCACATGCGCACATGCACACATCCACTTATACGCACATACGCACTTACGCACATGCGCACATGCGCACATGCGCACATACGCACATACGCACATACGCACATACGCACATACGCACATACACACATACACACATACACACATACACACATACATACATACATACATACATACATACATACATCTATGCATAATTATATTTACGGTCTTCGAGTGGGATTCACTATACGAATATACACAGAGCACAGCTCACACAACAACATCTCAATGTTAATGTTATTGTTGTTACCGACACGCCATTTCCATTCAACAAGTGTGAAAAGACACTTGCAAACGGCCAGTGGTCAGCTTGTTCAATTAGTCTTTGACACAATGTGTCACATTGAGGATTCAGGTGAGTGTTTGGCGTTTGATGTCTGCATGCTGTGTTGTTGGGCAGGGGTCCCGCTGAAGTTTTTTAGTAACTTGATAGGTTCTGTTTCACTGAATGGATGTAAGGACCCATGCTGGTATAAATACATGTTACGAATAAGCACACGCGTGAATAATATAATATTGACTATTTTGGTATTAATAATAACTCTTTTTTTACCGCCTAATTCACCTGAACATGAGCACAGTAGCGCAACCAGCTTAAATCGAATACCTAAACAATATATCCTGGACATGGACGTGACAAGTCGTAATGGGTGTTTTTGGAATGCGTAAATAAGATGTCAATTACGCACACCAAATTTTTACAGACAAGTGTTATTCATGACCCTTCTCAGTGATGTCGCTAGGTACACCTGCTCGTAGTTATTGCAATCGCTTGTGCTGCGCATATTATGCGTAATCTCGAACACATGTTTGTATTGTTATGTTTAACAAACACATTTGGAGTCCTACTCTGTATTTGATCTTGTGTACACGAGACGGCAGTGGACAACCACAGTTTTACTTTACTTGCCGTTCGCCGGAAATAGGTTGGTAGTCTTTTGTTTATTTATCACAAATCCTGATAGACCCTATATGACCCGACCTCAGAGTGATTCGGTGCCCCAACAACTTGCCCATCCCGACGCCTAATGTTATTAACGATAACGGTTATTTGAGATAGCATATAAAGGTGTTCCGAAGCGACGCGTAGTAGTTGCTAATCCGGTGAGCGTAATAAACTTTAGCCAAAACCTGCAATAAGGCGTATTGGGCAGTATGTTTGTTTGTTCCAAATGATATTTATTTATTCGTAAACATCACTAATTTACCAATCCAGATGAGCAGATGATGCACATCTTTATTATATTTTTGTAAACAGCTCGAAATGTTTGTCAATATCTCTCTCAATTTCAACTGCATATAGATTTACAGATGAAGTTTGGTTTGTGTACCAATTGTTCATACCACTTCGCCAATCGTCCTCGTTATATTGATATAATCATGTTGTGGCTTGTTGGAATGACGGATACGTCAAGAGGCGCAAGTGGTACTGTAGGGCAGTGTGGCATAACGGCTAAATATAAATTTGACGGACTGATTATAAACTCCAACGCAAATGGGGTACGGGGTATGGCGAACGTTTCTGCGTAAACACAGATGTGACTCTCATAATGTCATCTGTTCCAAATAGCCTTTCAATCTAGTGGTGGAAAAATGTGGAGGAATAAGTATGCAAAATGACGAACTCACGTTCGTGCATCTGAACATATATAGAGTTAAATATATGAACGTTTCATTGTTGCTATCATAAAATCATGTTATGCAATAAAATGCACTCATCGCTGATTCTGCCCAAATGGTTGATAACACAAAGATGTGTTGAATGTAGTTTCACTTTATCAGTTAATGATTATCAAACATGTTGTTCAATACGATTGCTAATATACCTTGATATAATCCAGTACATGTGGACACGAACGATGTGTGTGTGTGTGTGTGTGTGCGTGTGTGTGTGTGAGTGTGTGTGTGTGTGTGAGTGTGAGTGTGTGTGTGTGTGTGAGTGTGTGTGTGAGTGTGTGTGTGTGTGTGTGTGTGTGTGTGTGTGTGTGTGTGTGTGTGTGTGTGTGTGTGTGTGTGTGTGTGTGTGTGTGTGTGTGTGTGTGTGCATGCTTGGTGTATAGGCGTTCGAACAACTGCCGGCATCATATAGCCGGTTGTCAGAACCAATTAATTCATCCAGGTGTACGTATTATAGAGAGCACATTAAACGGCTATCATGTACAACGTTCGCCAGTTAAACCATTTATTGTATGTAAAAAACACATTACAAGTTAATTTCCACGGTCAGCAAATGTTTGACACACGCAACGTCACTAGCCACAATTATGTTGTATACAGCAGCACACAAACTGTCATTGAAACATAGTTGCCTCCCACGCGTATATTAACAATGCACCACACATTAATCAACTCTACATGACTTTGGACGACAGTCGTTTATTTGACAAACGAGCAAATGACAGCCCAATAAAATTACTGAAGAATCACGCCTACCGTATTTCTTATATTCTACGATCAGCTAAGGGGCTGTAACGATTGCAGCATGGATACTTGCGAAGACGCACAGGCTTTCGAATAATCTTGACAGTAATGCCATCATGATGCCTCGTATTTCAAATGGCTGACGCAAATGGATGTTATATTGCAACCACCTGCATGACTATTCAATTTAGTGTCTGGAAAAGAGCCCCGTTGTGTCACCCAGAAACGGGAGCTGAACCAGTTTTGCAGCTGTGAATATATTCGCTATGTTATTTATTAGTTTACAGTGTTGTCATACAAGTGTTCCACACCAGATGTGTGTCAACAGAAAGCGACATGGATGATGCGAATAAAATTATTGATAATCTTCCGTCATTGAGGCTTATCTAATATTGTTTACTTGAAACCAGGAGTGGCAACGAATTAGATTGAAAGGGTATTCAGAGTGCACTGCTGTAGTTTTCAGAGCATCGGACGCTCAATCGAAATATTCCGGGTTCGAATCACCTTGCAGGTATTACGAATCTTCGACAAGTTCGTTCACTCCATGTGGCTCCAGTTCGATTGGACATGTCTGTTGGGATGTGAGGTGTAAAGCGCTTTGATCTGCCTTCAAGACTGGATACCGCAGTATATACTAACATTCCTTTTCCGGAGTTAAGTATTCTACACATTTATTTTTATCATATCCAACACGTCAAGTTACCTATATAGAGACGTTGGCCCAACTTCTCAAGATTGTTTATCAATACGCCTGTTGTCCTGTTGGGATGACGTCCTTGTATACGCGCGCAAGCACGAACTTCCTCAGAACATTAGTTACAACAATGAGGCCACCATGCGGAGATATTCGAATGTCTCCATACACGTAATTTGACAGCTGTTATAAGACAATAACACCTTCATAGATTAAAATTATCTATCCTCACGAATGTTCAGTAATCTGGTACAGGTGTTACTTTATTTAAAATACGATGTTCGCTCATCATATTATGTTGGCATTAAATCATATAGTGTTCTTTATACTAGACTAACTATGTTGTAAATCTACCGCCCCAAAATTATACCATTTGAAAGTTTCACCAGCTCCACATTCAAATTGTAAACAGAACATTCAAATATTAACCAGCCACTAGGCGGGTCCAGGGTGCTGGGCGTACGTCCCCCCTAGAACTTTGGAATGACATATGGAATGTGCCCGCGCTAACATGGCATGTCCCCCTTAGACGTTTGATACGTACACCCATTTTTGGAGAGCCTCAAAGTTGATCGTCTTGGCGACCCTAGAGGTGTGCACTTGGAGGGTTTTGGAGAACCTTAAAGTTGGTGTTTTGGCGAGGCTCATGGAGTGCATCCGGAGATTTTGTCCCCTCCCCAGACTACCAACTCTGGGTCCGCCCCTGATCCCTCGCACCAAGCCACTACTGATTAAGCAAACTTCCTGCTAAAAATTCAAGAACATTTCCCTTAATCCTTACCCGGGAGTGGCGGTAGTGCCATCACGGAAGTGGTGGCGACTAAAGTGATCATGGTCAACATCGACGGACGTAGGGCCGGCATAGCTGACTGCAACACACAATACACCGCTGTTAGTCCCGCATTCCCAGTCGTTTTACAATAATGACGCTTGAATAGTATATATACCTTGAACAATGATAAGATCAGAGTAAGCCAAACGGCAATTTGTCTACGGCGTAAATATTATATTATCTGAAGGCGGCAACCAAGGGTTCCAATGTAAGATTAATGTGGTCTTTACTGCAACGACAACGTTGCAATCAGTAATAGCACCACTGTGAAAATCAATGCAGAAACCAAAAAAAAATTCACCATGCCTCCTAAGTACGTCATTTATTCCAAGTTAATTCATGCTTTTGTAATTAAATGAATGATCAAAAACAAGGGTGAATATCAAATGCATATTAACGTTGGTCTTCGGTGTTCAACAATAACATAACGAAAGGGTGCGAGATGCGTATAACGGAGTACAGGAGTTCTACGGAGAACTTGTGACAGGGTTGTTTTAGAAAATGTAACCACTGAAAATCGTGTTACATATTACACGCGCGCGTGTAATATTATTCATACAAGTGGGCAATGTTGTGTTGTTCACAACTAAATGGCATAATGCTATTCGATGCGAACATTGCACAACTCAATGTATACCTGATTATCTTGGTCGTTCTCTAAGAAAAAATCCGCAAACGTACAAGAATCAAATTAAATGTAATAGTTATTGTGGTTGACCACAATTGGACTGACAATATGTTAGAACAACTGCAGTTCACACGATATAAGATGATTCAACAATAAACACGATCAGTTGGTAACACACTTACCGGATATATCGTCAGCTGCATAGACTAGTTGCTCGTCCACTACGAATAATGACGAAGTCACACCCGAAACCCTACATATACCCGATGGTAGGTGTCGCTGCGCAGTCATTCAAACGCGACCTCGGCGTACTGTGTTGATTACAGTGTCTACGTGGGGATGTCTGACTGGGTTAGATGCGGTTGGGGATGTTGTCAAAACTTGTTTGAAGCTAAGCTACATTGGAAGTAAATTTGTTTTAACTTATGTTTCAGTCGATGTTGTGACTGTAGCTTGGGTATGTCCAAGGGAAACGTTAGTAGTATACTTTTGGTGTGTGCGAGTGTGTATGTGTGTGTGTGTGTGTGTGAGCGCGCGCGCCCGCGCCCGTGCGTGCATACGAGTAGGTTAGCGGGTGAGCTTGTGTACGTACGTATGTGCGTGTGTGTGCGTGAGTCGCAGGCGAGCGCGTACGTGCACTTGGACATGCTCACCTGTGTACGCAGATTGACGTTTTAGAACGCGATGTTCTTTCAAACATGCACATTATGCAAACATGTGCACTGCAAAGGCACTTTATTGGTTTGTTGTCCGATCTTGTGCGATATCTATGGATCGTATAGGATTTCTTCGTCGAATTTATTGCAACGCCGTAAAATTCCTGAAATACGTTTAGTGGATTTGGTGGTACATAAAAGCAATATATTTTACAGCATCAAATCGTTGAGTTCTAATGGTGTTTCACCAAACATTTATTTCAAACCTATGGGGAAGTAAGTGGCATATTCATATTCAGGCAGGAGTGCATTAGGCCCCGCACTCCTTAGTAATTGTTTGGAATGTATAATACACTGTTGCGACATTATGATTTAGCATATGACAAACTATCATATAACTAAACTTGCCCTGGCTTCCTCGTTCTGAAATTCAGGGTGAGAGAAGTGGATTGTTCACCGGGTTCACTCTGATTAATTAGCTGTCTTCCCGTTATAGCTATATTTAATTTATTTTAGAGCTGCTCATTAAGATTAACGGTTCGACTAATCCCGTTATAGATACGTTTTAATTTCATAGTTCAGGACGAGGCGGAAAGGAGGAGCATCACGTATTTCAGGTCATACTGAGACATTCGGACGTATCATTCATATACCTGAATGAAGTGGACAAACGTGGAGTGATCGACCTTGTCCAAGTTTTGAAATGGCAACAAGAGGGTCAAACATTTTTTTGTCTCGGTCCTAAATTGCGTGTGAGCTACGAAAATTTTCTCCTATACTCAACGTATAGTTTTAAGTAATAAAGTAATGTTCATCAACAGTTCATTTGTTTATAGACCTTCCTTAAAATATGTTGTCTTGTTATCATCAGCCCTATGACTAATATCAACAACGACAAAGTATACATAATTAACATAGGGATGGTTTTTTTTTTTAATAGCCCACGTTAATGGAGTAATGATGACTCATCAGCGACATTCACCGGATTTTTTAAAAGTCACAAAATGACATATTTGTTGACGACACATTCTCGGGATCGTAGATTACAAGGCGTTTTCAAAATAACATCAGCGTTGTGTGTACACGTGTATGTGAGTGCATGCGGATGTGTCAGGGTGGGTGCTTGTCCTGAAGGATGTGACTGTGTCTGAGGAACAGTATTGATGACTGTTGCGAGAAACACAATACGCTTGTTGTTCGCTTTGGTTTATCTCATGTCAAAAGTAGGAATTAATGGCACATTCGAGTAGGTAAACATGACACGTGAAGCATGAGTTAGTGTTGATCACGAATACAGGAGTCACGTATGTTAGTAATTTTGAGTTCAATGTGAAAGGCACCAGTTTGGTATGCGTTTTAGGGTCAGGTGAATGCAGCAAAAGGATTATTCGATTTGAGTTAGTGACATATAAATTCGGTATACATAATAGGATTGGTGGAATCCCGATATGTACCTTAATATCGTGCGTGCGTGTGAATGTGTAAAGTGCGTGTGGAGTGCGTGTGCATGCGTGCCAAATTAATGCGGGAACCTCACTGGTACCTTTTTACTTTCACACACACACGCACGCACACACACACACACACACACACACACACACACACACACACACACACACACACGCACATACACACACACACACACACACACACACACAATTGCATTAATATAATTTGACCATTATTTGTTAAATGTGACTGTTACGATTCGGATATTATATCTACATTGCTCTATCAATAACATGGTAAATTATATATAAATAACTAACACAAACACTTGCGGTTAATATGTTATAATATAGTCTACTATAGCACTGTTTTACGATTACTATTGTCAGATTAGTAATATATCGTTTAGATAATGTTGATTGGTGAATTAGCGAAACGTGTGCTTATCGTATATGCTATAGCCGGGATGATTAGCAGTGGAAATGTACAGTTTGACCTTCGTCGTACGGTCATATTATATGTCTGTTGTAGGGTTTGCAGTTGGTTCACTGCTAAAGGCCATTTAATTACCAGCTCCAGTCCACTTTAACGGCTTCAAGCCAGCGCAAACACGGGTGGTCGTGCACTGCCTGACACGGCACTGTACGGACACAAACGCTGAACCAGTCATGCGTGACCGCAAGCGCCTCGCAATCTTTACCCCGTCCGCGTTGTCCAGAAACCAACGGCGTGTCGATCGTTTGTTAGCTAAGTCGTGTATTATATCAGTTTTGAGGCATTGCATTCTTTTAAATTCCACAGTGAACCAGGCGGATGAAACGACGTGGACACCGCAAAACAGCACGAAACACGGTTAATGTTTTTCACTACAGATTACAGGCTGTTTTGAACAATTTGCGAATTCGAGGAGCTCTTCCTGTCCATCTTCTTCTCCCCTCCCCCCTCCTCCCTGTTTCTTTCGCTCTTCCGCTCCTTCTCCTTCTATTTCTCCACATGTCTTCTTACTCTTACGAGCATATATGTGTTTTGGGGATCTAGAAAAACGTTTATATTTGCACATGCACAATACTACAATATGTTCGTCAGTGCTTATATCGATTACTCTGTTATTGACATTTGTCTTACCAAATGTCAAGTCGTCGATAGTTTTATACTCTTGTTGGCATAACACGTCATTAAAGACTTGCACATGCAACCTGCGGTTAGAGACACTACTATCAACAGAGAATGACAGAGAGGGTCAGCTAAACCTCAAATAAAGTGATGAATGTTCACAAGCCAAGGGCCGACGTCTTCAGTCAATATGTCCTCGTTGTGAGCCGACGATGCAGCTCCGGCTCCGGGGAAGGTGTCGGTGGAAAACGCGATTGTGGTTACACCTGTTCACGCCATAAATCTTCCATCATCACGGTTTAGGGGATTTCGTCAACTGTTGCCATCCTGTTAGAAGACTGTTAAGATTAATATGTAAGGTAAATCGTACTAGGTTTGTTGATTGTTTCTACTAACGCCTCCCATCGGTGTGATTAAGGAATTGCGGTTATTTTTGGAAACAAAATGAGAATGCTTTGCAAACATTCAGCGCAAGTGACATGTTTTTGTATTACTGAAGTACAAACTGTATTTCGTGGGCATTATAAAAACTAGCGTAGACGGTTAATTGTACTTAAGTATTTTGTTCTTTGGGGTATACAAATATGTATTTGGCGTCACATGCTGATTGTGTTATGACAGTTGTACATTATTACATATGTGTACGTCTTGATATCGGTTTTCACTTGGTGGGGCTCAACAGGATTTTATTTTAGAGTTTCCCGATGAATAATAACAGCCACCCCTGCCCATGCGTTAACTTGCTCCAGGCAACACTATGAAGACAGCCGTCGGAAAATTTAGATCTATTTTGTGAAAAAATAGAACATGTTAAATGATGTAAAAACACACAAAATGATATTTCTGTGTGGTCCAAAGTTGTTTGTTTTGTACATAAACGATATTTGTAATGTGTCAAACATCTTTCAGTTCATCTTATTTGCTGATGATACCAACGAGTTCTACAGTAATTGTGATATAGGTGAACTCGTGAGGTTGACAAATATGGAATTGGAAAAGTTACATGTATGGTTTGCAGTAAACAGGCTCTCTCTCAATATATCAAAGACAAATTGTAAGTTATTTGGTAATCGTATTATAAAGACACGTGTCTTTATACATATAAGAAAAGACCAAATAAATAAGGTCGAATTCACAAAATGTTTAGGGGTTTTGATAGATAATAATATAACATGGGAAAGCACATTTCTATAATAAAATCTACACTTTCAAAGATTTGGCCATAATGTATAGGGCCAGCATTGTCATTGACAAAGGTGGAATGCTTATTTTATACCATTCTCTCTTTCTTCCATACATTATGTATTGCATTGAAGTATGGGGTAATACGTATGCTACTATCTTAAATTGTTTAGTATTGTTACAACAGAAAGTGGCGCGTTTAATGCGTAGAGCTAAGAGGTTGGATCACACTTCTTCTCTATTCTCTGAATTACGCATCTTGAAAGTATCAGATATTGTTGAATTACGAACTCCATTTATTATGTACATGGCAAATAACAATTTGCTACCAGTGAATATACAAAAGTTGTTTACTTTGTACAATCCTGTCTATGCAACTAGACAAAGCCCAACGTTTAAACGACATATTGTTCACACACATTTAAAGAGAATATGCCTATCGTTTAAAGGTGTAACACTACGAATTATCTAGACAATTATTTAATATGTTCTAGAAATGTCCATTGTTTATAAAATACATTGATCATATTTGGTTTACCTACTAAAAATGTATTGTTTATATTGGACTTCCAAAATTGTTTTTCTTTAACACAAGTGGTTTCGGTGATATATATTTCATTCTTTTAAAAATATGAATCATATGTTGTAATCACGAATGTTGCATATTGTATTATATTTTATTGTAGTTATATCCATTGTAATTTGGCCAAGTGTTATAAGTGACACACTTCTTCTTGTCCTTTCCGACTTCAAAACTGTGATTTACAATTGTATATTTGGCACTTTTGTGCATTGTAAATGTTGTTGTTGTTGTTGAAATAAATATCATATATACTAAAAATATTAATACAAGAGTATTTGTTCACCTGTTAGTGTATACTAAGGATCTACGGAGCGACAAAAACAAGATTGTTTAACAGTGTTGCGTGAACGCGTGTCACCGTACGACATCACCTCCGCCTAGTCAGACGACCACAGAGGATGAATCAGTAATTAATGAGATATTTATTTATTACAAACGACTGTGGGGAATCTATCGGCAACTGTCCCGGGTTATTGTCACTCTGCGGGAGGTCGTGTCAAGCGCGTGAAGGCACCGACTGAAATGGGCGCGTGGAAGCTCCTTACGAAACGAAGCATGAATAGTATCAGGCACGAACAGTAGGCCTACTCATCGCTGCCCGTGACGTATTTCTCTGTAAATATCTTCACCCAGACAGACATGACATCGCCTGCTCATTTAACCTAGGCTCGCTTTGAGCTTGTTCGCCGATGGCCACGTACACTATGGTCTGAAATGCGAACTGACATCGTAAATACGACATGATTTAAAACACGCTGTGCAAATTACCGACCACGTACCTATCGAGACACGTTATCTAACAATAAAACACAGTTCAACTTAATGTGTTCGCAAATGCGTAAATCGGTTACGAACGGTATCTCTACCTTTGCCCGGTTAATTGCTGAAACATTGGGAATGAGGTAATAATAATAATAACATCATATTTAATTTGTTATAGCGCCAGATCCATAATTGTTCGTGGCTTAACAATACATCATGCGTCATGATCATTAAATTAAAATATTTGTACTAACACACTCATTTAAACTAAAAATTGTGCCATACAATAGTAATAAAAATATTAATAAATTAATTAAATAAAAGGCAACATAATATTTTGAATATGATAGTAAGATGTTAACTTAAAAGAAACAGAGTAAAATATAATATAATTAATAAATTACAATGCGTAAGTTAATCACTAAAATATAGCAGTATAAAATTAAATAAAACAGTTAAAAAAATAGTTCTAAAATATTACTAATATAAATAAGTCCACTCGATCACTGAAGACAGTCACAAACAAGCTACTAGCGTTCGTGTAGAATGGTATTCTAGATAACGGTTTGTGACACTTATTTGTTCATGTTCAGGTGTCTGTCCACGTAGACGCCGAGATTCCGGACACATCATCAAGCTGCAATCGTACAGCCATCTACAAGTGCAGCGGCCGACTTATGCTCCAATAAAATGTATTCGGTCTTGCTGTCATTCATGCACATGTAATTCCAGGCATGCTTCCATTCGACGTAAAACAGCTTACGCAAAGTAGGAGTAGAGTAGTAAGTCATCAGCGTAGTGGTGGTAGCAAAGACCATGTTTTCTGGTGATATCGCCAATTCGTTGCACATACAACGAGAAGAACAGTGGGCCTAGGACGGAGCCTTGCGGGACACCTGACGTCAGAGGAATTGTATCCGAAAATGTGTCACCAATTACGACGCGCTGAGTCCGTCCCTGCAGGTGCGAAACCACCCAGTCTAATGCTTTGTCAATAAATCCGTAGAGCAATCGTAGTCGTCGAATTAAGATGGCATGGTTAATTGTCTCAAACGCTGCACTAAAATCGATGAGAACCAGTGGTGAGTCTTGTTTGTTGTCCATGGCTGATTTCATGGCATTGGTAACGTATAGTAAGGCCGTTTCCGTCGAATGATGTTTTTGATACGCCGATTGGTAGCTGTCATTCATTCCCTGATCAGAGACGTGTGTGGATATTCTAAGCGCCACTACTTTCTCAACTGCTTTAGACAAATGTGTGAAATTATTCACTGGACGATAGTTATTCGAGACGTCTTTGTTAAGCGATGGCTTTTCCCACAAAGGACGTACAATAGCCTGCTTAAGCAGTGTAGGGATGACCGCATCTTCAAGAGATGCATTCGTGGTCAGTGTTACAATGGACACAAGATTGGTGGCATTCTCTTTTAGCTGGTTGGCAGATAGAGGATTTAGCACGCAAGTTTTGTTTGTGGTAGCAACAATTTTATTGATTTTTGTGGCTGTTGTAGGATGGAAGACATGTATAGGATCTGCGAAACATTGCTTTTCATCACATGTAGCCAGATCAGTAGATATGCAAAGTTGTAAGTTTGACAACAATTTATCGATTTTGGCAGTAAAGAATTGCGAAGATAATTCGCATCCTTCCGCTGCCGAGCTGAATTCCGGATGTAGCTGAGAATTGTGACCACCAAGAGATATCACCTGACGAAACACAGTGTTGCTGTTAGCGTTTTCTAAGCAACCTTGAAAATGTAATGTTTTTATCACCAGTATCAAGGCATTGCATTCAGCACGCACCATTTATGCTCAATAATATATTCACTTATATTCGTTGCTTTATTGCGTAGGGATCTAGCGTTAATAAGAGCCACATTTGGAGTATAATGACTGGCGATGGATTTCGTACTGCAGTTTTCAAGTGTTACCTGGGTGAGATTTGCTTTGTTGACACCGCGCTGTTTACAAATACCAGGTCTCACAGTCAACGGCCTAAGCGTGGTTATTGGCCTGATACGCCTCGTTCCGGCTGATGTACAGCGCCTGGTCGGTGGTCGGCACAAGTTCAACGTCCGTATTGTTGTTGTCCACGAATGGCAGTGTCATAGGCCGAGAAGAAACGTTCTGGACAACGACATGCTTCGCCGGTCGCTGGCAGGCTGAACGTAGACGTCCAGGTAATGTAGGTTGGAAACCGGTTCCGGTCAAGCTTGGTTAATCACAGCTGCTAATATACTCACAACAACATTGATGATCTTAAATGCACACATGTGCATGGGACGATTTCGTAATGGTAGCAGACACTATGCCTATTCTCTAGAATTGTTCCAAGTTATGTAAACCGCCTGCTGATCAGATTGGGACGATACAAACAAAATAGCAAATAAAATATCGAAAACAATAGGCATACTAAATAAACTTAAACACTTTTTATCACCTAATACGTTATATATTATGTACAACGCTCTTATTCTCCCTCATATTAATTATGGCTTACTTTTATGGGGTCATCAGGCACATCGAATTTTCAAATTACAGAAAAAGCAATACGAATAATATCCTTAAGTAAATACAATGCTCACACAAGTCCTATTTTAAAAGAATTTAGTTGCTAAAGTTGGATGACATTTATAAAATGCAACAATTAAAATTTTATTATAAATTAATTAACAATCTTTTACCCTACTACTTCAATGTTTTACCAAGCACACACATCTGTGATATTCATCAGTACTGCACACGTGAAATAAATAATATGTATAAGTCCAGATTCAAAAATGAATTTGCGAAAAAATGCATTAGACACAACATAGTAGAGAAAGTTAGCAATACACCAAGTATTATCATTAATAAAATTTACACCCATAGTCCATATGGTTTTTCAACATACACAACATACGTTTTTATTTTAAATTATGAATCCAGTTGTCGTATCTATAATTGCTTTATTTGTTATTCGTAATACGTATTGAAATGTATACCTCAGTATCCATATGTACGTCAATGTGTACACGAGTACATATAATCAATTTTTGTATTATGTATTCATGTTGATACATTGAGTAATTATCAACTATAAAAACAAGTCATATGATATTCTGATTTGTATCATGTAAATTTTGTTGTTGTTTATATTTATGGGCTGGCTCCTGTGCTAGCGATGTTATATATCTTAATGGGAGTCTCCCGACATTATCTATTACTTACGTTATTCGTTGTATATGTATCGTATTTATGTATCGTATTTATAGGTCTTCTGATTCTGATTCTGGAACAATCGTAGTACGATTGTTCGTAGCAAGCGTAATAATGGAGATACTTTCGAGTAGAAAGTTTGACATACACACATACACAATGGATCGAGTGTAGTTGGATATTGTGTCTCGAGGAAATCGAATGGGCTCCATTGAGCAGGTTTATTGGTGCACTTCCCGCAGTCTCAGAAACTCATATAAACGTAACCTACTCAGTTCTTCTGGACCCCAATGCGTGTTGCATTGGGGGTCCACAAGAACTAAGTAGGTTACGCTTATATGAGTTTCTGAGACACCCCAGCTCTTTGGATTCACTCGGTCTCCCTCTGTATCCCTAGGTCGTCCCCTGTCTCACTCGGTCCCCCTCTATTTCTCTATGTCTCCCTCGGCCTCCCTTCGTCTCCTTCTGTCTCTCTCCGTCTCCTTCGGCCTCCCTCGGTCTCCATCGGTCTCCCTTGGTTGTGCTCGGTCTCCCTAGGTCTCCCTCTGTTTCCTTAGGTCTCCCTCGGTCTCCCTCAGTTTTGCCCCGTCTCTTTCGGCCACCCTCGGTTTCATTCCGTCTCCCTCGGCTACCCTCGGCCACCCTCGATGTCCCTCGGTCTCAGTCTGTCACCGTCAGCCTTCCAGTGTCTCCATCGGTCTTCCTAGGTCTCACTCGGACTCCCTCTGTCTCCCTACGTTTCCCTCTGTCTCCCTCTGTATCTCTTAGTTTTGCTCCGTCTTCCACGGCCACCTTCGGTTTCACTCGGTCTCCACAGGTCTTCTACGGTCTCTTTCGGTCCCCCTCGGTTTTCTTCCGTTTCCACTTGTCTCCCTCGGCCTCCTTCCGTCCCCCTCTGCCTCTCCCTGTCTCGGTATCCCCCAATCTTTTTCGTCGGACTCAATCTGATGCCGTCGAATTCACCCAGAATCCGTGTTTTTTGTATTTTAGCAAAAGTACTAGTTTGATATATAAATTTCCTGGAATTGGCAAGAGAACGTCCGAATCATGTATTAAAAATTAAAAGAGTGTGCACCTTGATGTACGCATTGTGCAGTACGAACACAGTTCAGCTACACCGTTGTATTGTTTACCAATCCATGAAACGGTACCAGGCGGCCATCGCTCCAGAATTATGTTGTCATACATTTTTATTTGTCGACTGAATCGTTTGGCAATAACACCGCCGCGCCCGCTACACAGATATTTCATTCCATTGTTTTTATTGTTATTTTATTGTATCTGAATGTTTGGTGGCTTGAGAGGGCTAGCTAAAAAAGCGGGGGTCATTCCGAAGCCTACATGTTGTGACAGTATATCTTAACCCCAACATGTTCCTATCCCCTTCCAAGAACTGAACGATTCACTTTAAAACCAACTGACAACAATTAAAGCACTTCTGATGCGTACGTGTGATGATATAATTGAGTCCCAGCGTGGACAAATAATAACACACTTACATTCTGAGTTCGTTAGCAATGAAACGTACTCACTATTGAACAATCCGTGGAAATATATGTAGATTGTTTAAGTACTTTACAATGTTCTATAGATATCTACAGAGTGTAGCAATGAGACGTTATATAAAACTATGGAATAATACATTCTATAGAAGTGTGTTCTACTTACATATTAGTATATAGAAAACCATCCATAATAATCCAAAGGAGTAATATAGTTATAGAATGCTATATATATTTTGCTAAGCGACGTGTTTCTTGTTGGGAAATACCAAGAGTACACTGGGGTATATGCTTAAACATTTGTATGCAATGTTTATCGCGTATAATAGTATACGGGACCCCACAATTAAGGTCACCTGGAAAGTTAAGGTAAGTTCTTATGTAGAATAGTAACCACTCCTCACGACTGCTCAAAGCGTTTTACACTTTACTCCCCGGCAGACCTGTTCAATCGAACACCATCACGACTTATCTGGGAAGCATTCAGCCACACTGCAAATAATGCGCAAAGACTGTTCGTACACAAATGTCCACCACTGCCTATAGCTAGGTACTCATTCATACAGCTGAGTGAACTATAGCAAAGTAGAGTGATCGAACTTGCCAAAGGTTCGACACCACAGCACAGGATACGAACCTGGGTTCTCTCGGTGGAGAGTCCGAAGCTTTAGCACTGCGCCACTGCGCTCCACTAATGATATGTATACTGTTAATCGTGTTGTTTTAATCCCTGAGTCATTAGCGTATTTCTCATTACGCGTTCTGTTCAGTCCTGTTCTTTCCCACAGCTCGCCCATTCTTCTGCAGCAAGCCGCCGCACAGTGGCACGTGCAAGTTCAACATCAACGCCTGATACTTCGACGCCACCTCGCTCTAGTGCCGTGAGTTCGTATCTGGTGGCTGCCGCGACAAACGTAACCGCTTCCTCGATCGGCGGACGTGCGAAGTGTCTTGTCGGGCAGTGAATTCTTATCCCATCGGGAACAGACGGAGACCAGGTTTGAATCCCCGCAATACTATTACTGGAGATGTGTGTTGAACTAACATGCTGACATTTCGTGCACAGCAACGTTGGATGTTTTGTTACGATCTGGACGAAATTTATATTTGAATTTCCTGTTTGTAACACACATTTTAATATAATATTTATTTTGTCACATGCTCAGTTAAAATAGTACAGGCAGTAAGCTATTACCGGTAGTATTGTATTTATATGTTTTATTTATATGTATTTTATTTATATGTATTTTATTTATATGTTTTCTTGCCAGGTGGTCACGATACAATTTTCGTACATTCAACACAAATAACCATTTGTACGTGCGTGTGTGTAATTTATGTTGGAAATAACACAACGATTAGCTCACGAGCCGTAACAGTTTTGGACATATGTATGCAACGATACAATCTTAGACCTACTGGGAAATCATAATTGTCTCAACTTCCGCTATAGTTCTCAAAATCAACTTGATTGATAAGATTTACGAAGAACACAAAGCCATTGTTCACCAACTAAATTGCATAAGCGTTTATTTGTTGCATTTCAAAGTCGGGTATATAAGTAATACGGTGTTAGCAAGTTATTCCTTCTATCCAATAAGGTAGAACCTCTAAGCTGCGCCATCTGGTGGCTCGGTAACTTTGACAAGCTGTTGTTGCACCACCGTACCTCGCCTTGGACGGCTCAAACTATTGTTGCACCACCGTATCTCGCCTTAGACGGCTAAAGCTGTTGTTGCACCACCGTACCTCGCCTTGGACGGCTCAAACTATTGTTGCACCACCGTACCTCGCCTTAGACGGATCAAGCTACAGCACAACAGAAAAACAAGTCAAAACAATAAGAAACAACATCACCGCAAATATTGGAAAATGAATTATGTCAATTTATTTAAACAATTAATCACATTTTGCAGAATGGTTTTCTAACAATAGATTAATAAAGAATGTTTCTACTAAAGAGGAGATGCTGGGTTCGAATCTATGCAGTGTTTTTCGCTTTTGCTGTAGACAACTTCGAATTGCGTGAAATTGTCGTAAAGGCGTCATATACATTTTACACACTAGACTTCGACCATTGTTCTTGCAAAGATTGAATGCCTGCTCTGACAATGGAAGATTATGAAATAT
Source organism: Escarpia spicata (assembly GCA_963995525.1). Taxonomy (NCBI): domain Eukaryota; kingdom Metazoa; phylum Annelida; class Polychaeta; order Sabellida; family Siboglinidae; genus Escarpia; species Escarpia spicata. Next base: position 44,754,818 of record OZ023211.1, on the reverse strand, counting down.
ACAGTTTCAACCGGGTCTAATATGGAATGGATGTTCCGTTTTTATTATGAATACCATCTTGCAGCAACGATTTCTAAAGATACCAATGCAAATTTAAATAAAGACAACAGGTACGCACGAGGAGACACGGCCAGATGCATATATGCTTACATTCATACGAACGTGCATACGCACGCACGCACACTCACACACATACGCACACACGCACGCACGCACGCACGCACGCACGCACACACGAACACAACACACACATACACACAACGAAACAAGAACAAGACGCGTAGACAAACAGTGCGACATCCTACCTTGGGGTTATGGTTCCATGCACATGTATGTGAGACAAGGGCCGAGGCAACACTTCTTTGTCCCCGCGCAGTCGGCATCTATTATACACTTGTGTTGCGAAGGCTTCGTACACGGCACTGGCGAAGGCTTAGAAGTAGCCGGGCAGTGGCCTGGTTTAAACACTGGAAACACGACGGAACCTGTGTTAAAGACGACACCCTCCAACTCTAATAACAATAATAATAATACAGGTTCTTTTACCGCGCGATCTCTAACTAATAGTGATTAATGCGCTCACAATATAGAGACACAATAAAACAATTAATATAATATATAAATTACTCATTAATTAATTATTTTACAAAATAAATAAATTAACAACTCTACTGTATGCTAAAAGAGATACGTTGACTCGTGTGGCTACCGATAGTATAACAGTATTGCTTCAGCTGTTTTGCTGATATCACAAAGAATAGTGTGGCCGATTTCGGAAAATACTACCTGTTGACATTAACTATTTGAAACCATTATACCAACACGTCTATAATCAGCATTAATTAATTTGTTTGAACACGTGTTTTACCAAAGCTTTTTATTATTATTATTTTTTATTTAAAGGAAATTATTATATACGCCGATGATCTACTTCTGTTTGCACCTTCTGCTGAAGGACTGCAAACATTACTAGACATGTGTTCCTCATATGCATGTGAGCATGACGTGCAAAACAATGCGGGTAAATCCCTGGTCATGTACTTTTAATATAGAAAGTCAAATCTTTCTAAAAATGACATTAGGAGGAAAGACGTTAAACTTTGCCATCTTGTAAATATCTTAGACATGTCATTTCTAATAACTTGTCTGATGAGTCTGACATGCAAGCCAAAGTGATAGTTTTGTATGCCAAGAGAAATATGTTACGTCAAAAATTCCAGTTTTGTTGAACTGTTGTAAAAAATAAGCTATTTACAGCGTATTTTGGTAATATCTATATGTATGCGTTATGTGTGAACTTTAGAAAAGTTAATTTTCAGCAATTCGTTGCATATAACAACTGTTTCATGATATTGAACAATTTGCCCATGAGATGTAGCGCCAGCCACATATTTGCTACATCTAGGGTAAATGTGTAATCAGAAAGGCTATTTTAGCCTAATCAATAGAATTGACATGTCTTAGAATCCCATTATTTAAAGCATTAAAACTAGCGACATGCATTGTACTTCGAAAGTGCGGCATCAGTGGGTCCGGGATTTATGTAATTTTTTTAACATGTTGTTCTTATCGATGTATATTTATATTTATTTACATACTTCTATTGATGTATTTTTTATATGTGGACATGATGATTATCTGAAATAAATACATTATTATTATTATTATTATCCTGAAATGATTATACAGGCTAGTTCTACAATATATGCACACCCACAAGGAGAATTCATAACTTGGTATGAGGCTTGCTCAATGATACAGGATGGATTTTAGAGAACAACTTACCTCCGACACAGATTGCTTCGGGCAAGCACCCGACGCACGCTGCTCCAATCAGTACGCATCTAGTGCCGGGTCTACAGTCTTTTTCCTGCAAAATTATTCAAATCGTTGAAGACAATTTAATGCTGAAATACATTTTATTACACTTCTTGGATCTAATCAATTCAGGTCGCTACACAATAGATGGGAAAAGGAAAATGGCTAGGCTTATGTGCATGCAGAAGTATGACGTTGTGTTGTTGTTGACCTAATTTACTGAATATTTTCAAAAAAGTCACGTAACACCGTGTTTACGCCTTTCTGCGGAAGACGGTTGATCTTTCAATCACGTGAACTATTGCCTAGTAATAAGGTTGTTCAAAATGGATGTTGAATATGTGAAGCTATCTGACATTCCATCGTATAGTTTGTTAAAATTGTGGCTCCAAATAGTTTTCTTTATAACAAAAAACTTTGGGCAAAATATTGTTTAAGCGAGACGTGTATCCGGGAAAAAGATAGATTTAGCAGACGTCTTTCCAATGTAACATTTTATATATATGTAAATATTCTTGGTGGGTGAAGCTTGCCGGAGCTCACGCCATAATTGTGATTGTGACGCAGACAAACAGTGACGTACTGGATATCAAAGACCGTATATCACTACAAGACGGTCTAGCGCGCGCTATTTACATTGTTCGAGAAAAGTACGTATGTAGTTCGTCCGCCATTCCGGAGGTGCGCGAGGCCAGACAATACGCGTGCAGAAAATGCAGTTCTTTGCATAATATTTTGAATTGTGATAGGTAAAAAATTTCAAGGATTACTTTAGTAATACCTTTCATTTTATATGACGCATCACAGCTTGGTGATTATTCTGATGAAATGAGGTAAGTGAACAAATACGCTAATATCGCGCGCTCCAGTCCCGCAGGCGCATGCGCTTGCCTCCCGAATAGCGGACAAAAACCTTCAGTGTAGACTGTCATTTTCTCGTTCAGTGACGCCTCCTGTCCAAATAGAGGCTCCTTGCTGGATATGTAAATTGCGTTTCACAGAAAGACCAGAATTTTTGTAAAAGACTCGTTCGGTATTTGAAGCAAAATCAGTATAATAATTGATATGGGTTGGCGGGAATGTAGACTCTGACACAGTCGAGTGTTTGTGCTGCGGATATCATATTTCCCTTAATACAATTCACTGTTCTTTATCCCAGCCGGCGAAACCTGATTCGGCCTATGCATTTCAAATCTGCCTTCTTCATTAAACATGGTTAGCTGTTTTTCTTGGTGCATTGATGAATCGCACGTCATGTTGTCCTGTGAAAAGAGTCAATGAAAAACTAAATGGGTAGACGAAACGTCAATGTGCCTTTTTAATTGGTCCATGTTTAACTGTTTTTTAATCATTAACATAAAATATGAAATTAAGATTTCCTAGTAACGACGACAGATGTGTAGGTGGATTAACGGAGAGAGCAGGCTATTTTAACTGTCTAACATGATGTTTTGAAAATACATGCAGCCTTTTATAGTAGTTAATTTTCCATATTGAAATGTAGTAAGGCAATTGATTATGATGGAAAAACGAATTTCTAATGTGGACGATGGAGTGTTTGTTACATGCTCACCGCGCATAGTTGGTCGCGACATACGCACGTAGGACACCCCTTTCTGTCCAATGCAAAGCCGTATTTGCAGATGCGTTTGCACTCGAATGGCGGACAGTCTGGGTGCCTACACAGGGCCTCGCAAGCCTGTTGGGTCGCGAACCTGTTCCCGGTCCTTCCGCATCCTCTGCGGAATTTCTTGCACACGTTCCTGCGCTTGTTGTAGTACCATCGCATCAAGGGCGGGAAGCAAGGACCCCGACGTGCCCGTAGACTGCACACCATCTTGTCAACTATGGAAACATAGACACACCACGTCTCTACCATAATGCCTATATCAAATGGCACCTTTGCAAATTGCATGCAGCTGTAACCGTTGGAAATGGTGGCGTAGTGGTACAAGTAATCAAACAACGCCGGTTTATAGGTGACACTACGCCGCTGCCAAGACCGATTACAGCGGAATGCATGTTGTAAAGGTACCAGGTGATATTTAGTCCACACTCTTGATGAAAGAATTGAGCCAAGTCCACGTTGAGGACTATGTTCTGTATTGTTGCAGACGGATGTTATGCAGGTTTTCAAAACATAGTTTTGAATGCGCTGACCGTGTTATGACGTAACAGAATAGTCTTGGGTATAATTCTACGTTTGCGCTTGTGAAATTGCAATTGCCACGCTGTATTGCACAGGGAGGATTAGACTCATGTATGTAATAAACAGCCCCGGAAAAGGCGAAGGGCAGAACAACATATCGCATAGAAAAGTGGAGGGAAAGATATATATATATATATATATATATATATATATATATGGCACAAACAGGATGTACATGGAAATAACAGGAAATGAACACCGAAAACCGTGTCCGATGGAGAATATTCGTTGGTGGCTAATGTCCCGTAAGTGAAGGAAAAGGTTTCAGTCAAGTAAGTCAGTGTAATAAACAACGACATTTTTATTTATCTTTCACAAAACAGGTATTCAGTGCAACAGCAACGAGGGGACCTTACGAACGTTGGTCAACACTGGAGGACATACATCTGAATTTATTTGATATTACGGGAACAAAAGCAATTAGGGTTTCCTCATTCTGTTTTGTACTTGACTACCATTCACATGTTACGCACAACAAGAGAACGATTGGATATTATATAATAATTTTAAACATCCAGAGAGGTTGACCGGCAACATGAAAGGTGTATTTTACCGAGCAAAGTGGAATAAGAGACAGTCTGAGGAAGGACTTGATCATCACAGATGTGACCAGAAAACGTTTAAACTAAATTTCTTCTTCTAACTAGGTACTCCACAGAATCACCACATGTGAAAGGGCACATCCTTTAGTTATCACTTAGTGTTAATGTTCTACCAAAACCATAAAAGGGATGAACCCAAAGCAAAACAAACAACACTGTCCGAAACTATCCTTCAGGATGTTTCCCAGAAGCAGAACAAACGTTGCACCGTTGATAGATTAGGCGGTTCATGCCGCTTAACACCGAAGGCATGGTACAAATTATCTCGGCTGCTAGGCCAGACAAAGCGACCCATACAAGAAGGAAGTACTCACCTCTGACACATACACCGACGGGAGGACACGGTTTCTTCAAACAGTGACTTAAAAGAACCTCGCACGTTTCGTAGTCTTTACATTTGACATCCTGCAACGACGTCCGTAATCATTAATGGTTGTAAAACACAACTGAATCCTAAGGTTCACAATACCAGACGATTCATTTATTGGTAGATGCGCTAACGTTGTAGAGTGCTTCCATCACAGATAATACCATACTCATAGCACATGAGTATACATCAGCCATACAACATGTTTCTTATTCTGTTTGATCGTGGCATGTGTAGTATTTAATGGAACATTTATTACGTACAAAGTATGATATTGATGCATAATCATTAAAGCCGCGTGACTGTCAAGACACGTTTATTGCTACCGTTCTTATCCGTTAGGTGTCACCACCGTAATGAGTGCCACTACAAAATCTACAGGATACTACATCCCATTCTACCTTTGAATAATACATAACCATGATTATTATAATGTATATAGTCAAATATAATAGGATGAAATTGTTTAGCTGTCAACCAGAACTTACAAGCTTAATGTAAGAGCTTGATTACTAATTTCGAATAATATCTGATTATAAAATCTATTTTTAAAGTAATATTACACATAGCCAGCTGTGTGAGCACAGTTTAATGTCATACAATATTTGTGAACGTAGTTCAAGTTTACAGTCTGTGTGAACACAGTTAAAATCTTCGTAGTCTGTGGGAAAACAATTGAAGTCTACACACGCTGTGAGAACACAGTTCAAGTTTACATAACAAAGACCTTAAAGTATTGAGGACTTCTGCGATTACGGCTGGGTCGGCTGGGAGGTACTGGTTCTAGCAGCAGTTGAGGAGCTTCAGACGTTGCAGCTTTGCCAAAATTCCGCATAAAGCGTTCGACGCCGCTACTGGCACGTGACCAACATGAAGTCGTTTGCGGTATTTAAATCCCCTGTGTGCAGACGTTGAATTCATATGTTTATTGTTGAAAGGAGGTCCATTGTCTGATTTCAGAACCGTGGGCATGCCAAACACAGACATCACCTTGTCAACCACATGAATTACTGTTGGCAGAAGTTGATCGGACAATCTCGACGACTGGATATATCGAGTAGTCATCAATGATTACTAGCAAGTATTCCCCAGATGGTAATGGTCTGTAGAAATCAATAGACAGTTGACTCCAGGGTGCTTCTGGTAACGAGGTCATGTTGAGATGTTCATACTCGATTCGTGGTGATGCTGCTTAGCAGGGAGCACAGTCGTTGATTGCAGTTTCTGTCATTTGGTCAATGCAAGGAAATCAGACGTATGTACGCAAGAGAGCCTTTGTCTTTGTAACTGCTATGTACCCTTCGTGTGCCAGAGCATTTGCACCGTTTTGCAGTGTTGCTGGAATAACAATGCGGCTTCCTCTCATGACAATGTTTGCATTTGGAGAAACTGTCAGTTCATAACGCAGGTTGTAGAAAGGTCTGAGTTTGGTGTCTGCAAACTTTTGGATGCTTTTCCGGTGACCATCTCGCATTCCTTTCACAACTTGTTGAAGTACGTCATCCTTGATTGCTGCTTGTTCAATCTCTTCTAGATTGATGGCTTTTGGAAAAGTCATTGACAATGATGAAGTTTACATACTCTTCCGCTATCTTTGCTTCTCTCTCCTTTATGTCCCAACCTGAAGTGGGATGTCATGACATGTAGTCGGCTGGATTGGTTTCTCCAGGTTGTTAGACAATGTTGAATTCATACTGTTGGAGTTTCAGAGCCCATCGTTCTATTCGTAGTAGTGGTTTGGAGTTTGGATTTCCTAGGATGCTCAAGAGAGGCTTGTGGTCGGATACGACAGTGAAAGGACGTCCGTAGGTGGAAATGAT